>SSNU01000018.1:85800-248082 GCA_012064415.1 Gyrodactylus bullatarudis | reverse complement strand
ATACTCTCAAAATTTGACTATGCCGCTGCACTTATTCTTGGTTTAACTATTGAGTCGACAAAAAAGATCGAGAGAATACAATATAGATTCCTCACCTCATGTTATGGCCCAATTAGCTACAGACAATTCCTTAATTTGTCTTCAATGTACCCTATATGGCTCAGAAGAGTCTCCGGTTCTCTTATACTCTACAACTCATATAAAGAACAAGAAGACAACATGTCTCCCTATAATACCAGACACAAAAGAAAATACTCAATTCTTCTCGGTAACATCCTCCCTCTCCAGGCCAGATTCAAACTTGCATTAGATTCTATTCCCTGCTTAAGCATCAAGTCCATCTGTGCATTTCTCCAGACACTCATTCCAGAGGACGAGGACCTATTCAGAAACGTTTTTTCATGATTGTACATATTTATTTTTATATTTTATATTCAGTTTAATAAAGATACATTTCTATTCCAAAAAAAAGAGTAAGTTACTCAGACTTAATTTAATTTAAATTAGTCACGGGACTTCAGTTTAAGCATCGGAATTTTCACATAAATTTGTTCAAATGATTGCTTCTTTTGTAATTGAAAATAAATTATTTTAAATAATTTAATTCATATAATTGATTGAATTTCTCCATAATTTTCGTTCGATGAAGATATTTTCCAAAATCAATTCATGTTTACAGTGCAGATTCTGTGACTTCTTAATTGATAAAGATGTTTTTGATTATTTTCTTCATATGGAATCTCATATGGATAAATTTTGTTCACAAAAAGGTCTTGATGATACAAATTGCCTAATTTGTGATCAAAATCTTGTAGGATTTTCCCCTCATCAGCAAGAACGTCATTTCAGTTATCATATCTATACTATTTGCACTTTAGATTATACTAAAAAGATAAAAGAAGAATCAAATTTGCAAGATTGTGAATTCGAACAGATTGAAATATCTACACCGCAATTTTTGACAACGTTCAAATGCCACTGGAAAGATTGTGAATATGAATTCAATAAAGTTTACTGGTTCTATAATCACATAAATTCACATCCAAAAGTATTGTGTTTCACTTTATTAATCTATAGACAGAATATAAAAAAGATTTTGAAGTTGTTGGATCATTTAAATGTCTTTGGCAAAACTGTCAGTACTCATCAACTTATATTCAATCTTTGGAAAGACATATGCTTTCTCATTCAAGTCAAAAAAATTATATTTGTCAATGCAATTCAGGGTTTTTTGCTAAGTTTACATTTATTGATCATCTTCATCGTCAAGTTCCAGAAAATGATATACCTTTCGATGATAAGCTGCAATGTAAAAGATGTTTCAAAGTTTTCAAATCAAAGTCTCTTTTACTCAAACATAGTGAACGACATGTTAACTTTGAAAAATGTCCTTTTTGTGATTTTACAGGCAATAGGAAAGATAATATTAAAACGCATATAAGGTGGAAGCATTCAAATGAACGACCATTCTCTTGTACTCTATGCGACTTTAGTACTGTATCGAAATACTCATTGAAATATCATATGGAACACAAGCACGAGGATGAAGAAGAAACTTCCCACGAGTGAGTATTATTATTTGTCATGACTGAAAAAAAATTTCTTTCACGTACATATGTATATATTTAGTTTCAAATGTGATTTATGCGATTTCTCTGCAAAAAACAAATTGTCTCTGGGTCAACATCTTGCTCGATTTCATAAAATCTCTAAAAAGAAATTCGAATGCCACATTTGCTTAAAAATTTACGCTCGAGGTTATCTACTCACGAAACATTATACAGAATTTCATAAATTTGACAAATCAAGTCTTCCAACAAGATTCCAATACATTTTACACCCTGATGGACTTTATCGATTATCATTGACAAGACTTGAGTCAGTCAAAGTAACACAGGAACTCATGATTGAAAAATGTATTTCCCAAGAATTTTCATCGCAAAATTCTTGAGCAGTAAAAATTTTTGCAATATATTTGTATTTTTTAATCATTATTAGACTTTTGAAAATCTAACTAAACTATTTTCTGATCCACTATCTTGTAAATGCTGCTGATCAAAGTTCATTTGTCTACCTTACAGCTTAATAAGCTCACTGTATCTATCTGATAATATATAGATTATATATATAATCTATATAATACTACATTTATATAATATTTATGTTTACTTCAAAAGCATTCCCCCTTCTCCAGCTACTACAGTAGTAATAGTAGTAAATTTTGAAGGATCGTCTAAAATTTAGACTCTAAATTACAGATTTTAATCTAAAATCAATCAATAGATACTATTGTATCTATCTAAAAATAGTCATGGATATCTGTTGGATAGGCGAATTTTAATTTGGTTCATTTCGAATCTGCAACTGACTGGCAATAGAGAGTTAAGTAGAATTGAATATCCAGACTTTTGGCAAAACGAGACGCAGAGCAGACAGTACATTGCAATCCGATTAATCATTGGAATATACAGATACAGTTTATTTATTTAAATATTGCGGATTTGAAGACCTGTGACACCTTCACAGTAGACTCTTATGACACTCACAATAGAAGCTTCTCAATTCTTTCATGAATATCCCATTAAACATTGCAGAAAACCGTAACTTATTCAGAAGCTTATTCTCGTCACGAATCTCGTGAAATGCAGATTATAATAATTATTATTATTTTCATAGAAAATTTAATTTATTTAGAATCTCGAGTTAAAAATAAAAGATATAAATATAAATTTTGGTTATTGAGTACAATATGGTTTAATAAAATAATTCGATTTTATATCTGATATAAAGAAAGGCGCATATGTTGCGAATTTGCAAACCCGAGAGGGAGTAGATGTTAATGTTGAAACTGGTCTTCAGGACAAGAATGTTGTTGGAAAGGAACGTGAACTTCAATTTATTCCTGGTAAGGTATGTGATTTATATTCAACGGCGAGAGTTCTTTGCATTAATTCAAAATATAAGTATTATTTAATTATTATTATTTATAGTTGGAATGATAATATTATTTTCGATTCGAAAATAAACCCAGTCACTTCAATTAAACATTTAGTGTAAGAATTGTTTATCTTTTTATGTTAAAAGTTTTAACTTTTTATGAATTACAGCTTCATACGTTTCAGATCAAGATCAAAAATACCTTATACGAATTATACTATTTAACTATAGTATGTTTGATTAGTTTGCTTGAAATATGCCTCAAATTTTCAATATTGCTATTTTTCTATTGATTTCCATTTGCTCCTCACAAATAATCCAAGAAAACACAGATGAGAGCTCACCGAATCCATCTCAAGAGAGCTTTACAGGAGGTTTTCTTTCTTCAACTTATATCATAATAATATCAGAATTAGGAGACAAAACATTCTTCATTGCTGCTATTCTCGCTACTAGTAATAATCGCTTTATTGTATACACTGGAACAATGTTCGCACTTATTATCATGACAGTTTTGTCTAGTTTTGTTGGATATTTTATGAATTTTATACCTAAATCTCAGACAGAAATCATATCAGCTTTTCTCTATTTGTTATTCGGTTTGAAAATGATTCGTGACGGATTCCTTATGACTCATGAAGATTCAAAAGAAGAGTTCAATGAAGTCAAAGAATCATTAAATAATGTAGATACAGAATCAGGAGGCCTGAACAGACCTACCAGTAGAATAAAATCAGTGCTCTCGACGTTCTTGAGTCCTGCTTTCATAAATGCTTTTATCTTATGTTTTTTAGCTGAATGGGGAGATAGATCTCAGTTCGCTACTATTATCCTTGCAGCAACTAAAGTAAGGATACACTACCTCCTGGAATATATATTTATTTTCACTATACATATAAATGTGTTTAGGGTATTTCAGGTGTCATACTCGGAGCTGTTGTTGGTCATGGAATTTGTAGTGGAATTGCTGTCCTTGCTGGACGTATTATTTCTTATAAAGTTCCTGTCAAGTGGCGTAAGAAAAATTTAATTTAATTTTTTACATTTCAGTAACAATAATTGGAGGTCTTACATTCCTTGCTTTCTCTGTACATTCCTTCTATTTATTCTCTTATGGCGAAAATCAGACATTATCTATCAATTCAGTTTCATGAGTTTTAAATATATTTTCGCTCTACATTGTGGAGCACTCATGACACCTGATTCTTGTTCATTAATCGAAATAATTAATTCATAACTTCAAACCATTTCAATGATGGAAAAAATTCTCCTTGTGAGTACCACTCTATGATAATTGCATAGTATGCAATGCTCTTCTAAAATCATTCTTAAATAGAAAACAAAATACTAGAATGCATTTATATGACATTAAATCAATAATAATCTAATTTTGACACTTGTAGTAGTGTACTACTGAGTCAATAGTACTGACTATAAAAACTTAATAAATGACTACATGAATACCCTCTGGTCCTAATATTGTCGATGACATCAACTTGATGGCTATTAATCACTGAATAAATTTTTCTTAATTTTGAGTAAAAAAACTCATCCTTAACAAAGTTTAAGCCATTTTATCAATTATAATTAGTTAATTATATCAAACTTTGATAGATAGATTCAATTAAAAGCACTACTGGCAGTAGTCTGAAGCTTCACCCAACACTGTTGAGTCAACACAACTGAACTATGTTCCGAAAACTTTTTCTTATTGTGAAATACGTGCTTTCCATATAAAACTCCAATGTCATAGAATCTATGACTAAATTATTAAGCAGCTTAAATTTGAAAATGTACCAATTATATAAATAATTTAATTGAAAAATTAAATAATTAACTTTAAAAAAATTTGTTAAAAATTTCAAAATATTTAACTTAAAAAAATGACCCACAATCATGACCATTCGGTAATTAGCAAGTTTAACGTTTCAGGATTCATGCGACTGCAGTGATATAAATCAACTTCTCAACCTCAGCATGAAGGATAGACAAAATCTTTTGCGTCAAATTGCAAATTTTGATTTGGCTAAAGATTCCAATCGTTCTAAAAATGATTATAAATTTTGGAAGACACAGCCTGTTCCCGAGATGAATGAAAATACTACTGAAAATCGTGCAATTATGCCTAATCTACCTAAAGAAAAAATACAAAAAGAACCTTTCAACTTACCATCTGAGTTTGAATGGTATGATCTAGATCTCAACCAAGAAAATGATATTCAGGATCTTTATGATTTACTTTATGAAAACTATGTCGAAGATGACGAAAACATGTTTCGATTTGACTACTCGAAAGATTTTCTCAAATGGGCATTGATGCCTCCTGGATGGAAAAAGAATTGGCATTGCGGAATCAGAGTTGCTTCAAATAAAAAATTAGTTGGTTTCATTGGGGCAATTCCTGTTAAAATGTTCATTATTGACAAGTAATTCTTATTAATAACTCACATTCAAGGTTGATTGAAATGGTTGAAATAAACTTTTTGTGTGTAGTAAAAAAGTATCGTAACAAAAGAATGGCTCCAGTTTTGATCAAGGAAATAACACGTCGAGTTAATTTGAATGGTATTTTTCAAGCCATGTATACTAGTGGTACTCTCTTACCAAGGCCAGTTTCTGTCTGTAGATATTGGCATAGACCTTTAAACTTTTCAAAACTGGTTGATGTAAAGTTTTCTCAACCCAGACAAAATATGACAATGAAAACATCTAATAAACTTTACGCTCTACCTAAAGAAAAGATCAATTCTATTACGAACATTAGACCTTTGACGAAATCACACGCAAGAGAAGTTAGAATTCTTCTCAATGAATACTTATCGAAGAATTTCAAAATCTATCCAACGTTCACGCAAGCTGAAGTTGAACATTGGCTTCTTCCTAGGAAAGATGTCATAAACTCGTTCATGATTTTAAACTCAGAAGTGAGTGATTTCGGTTCAAGATTATTATTTTTTATTCTTTTTAACAGAACAAAGTTACGGATTTTTGTTCATTTTACTGTTTGCCAAGTACTGTTGTGAATCATCCGACGCACAAAACATTGAGGGCTGCATACTCATTTTATAATGTGTCCACTGTTACTCCCCTGAAGGATTTGATTGAAAATGCGCTTATTGAGGCCAACAATCTAAAGTATGATGTTTTCAACACTCTTGACTTGATGAAAAACTCCTCATTCCTGGAAGAACTCAAATTTGGAAAGGGGGATGGTAACCTCAACTATTATATTTACAATTGGTTAAGTCCTCTGGTTCCAAAACATGAGGTAAGAGATTTTTTGAAATTAATGAAAAAAACTACTCTTTATTATTATTTTCAGCTTGGACTTGTCCTTTTATAGAATTTTCCAATAAAATTTTTAATTTAACACATTTATTTATTTTAATTGAGAAAGTTTTACTTCTTATTACTTCGAGTTTGGCGAGTAGTCCTGACTTCAGCTTTGGCAACAGAAGCTCTTGTGCGTTTAGCTGGTGAAACTTTATCTAAGTCTTGTGATTTATAAGGGGAATTAGGTTTCGAAGACGATCTCTCAATTCTGACCTTGACATTCTTCGGGGTCTTGGGTTCATTCGGCTTAGAGAGAATAGATTTTCGAGGAAGTTTTGAAGCAACATCTGGTGTCTTCTTTCTGCATTGTTGCTTATTGCTTGAACCTTCATCGCCAGAACTGGGATAAAGAAATTAAATTATTTTCCAATTAATTATAGGTTAATACTTACGAACGATCTGATAAATCAAAATCACTTTCAGCCGAACTTGACCTTGTATTACGTTTTTTAGTAGTTTGCCTTTGTCTAGCAGGCGTCTTATTTATAGCAGATGCATTAAATGTAACATCGTTGAAGATATTAAGGCTCTCCTCAGGATTTAAACAAGATTCATTTGCAAATTTCGATTCTAAAGTAAATAATAATCAAGTTAAAATTAACAATAATTTTCAATGCAAAAAAATTTACCTTCCGGTTTAATGACTGTCCTGCTAATCGGAGGTTCATCTCTATGGTAGAATGAAGGTCGACTAGACGTTTCCAGTAGATGTAGATTATTTTGTTCTTTGCAAAATGCATCATTTGTTGTCATATTGAGCGAAACATTTGAGAATAAACCTTGATTTTCATCACTGCTATTTGAAGAAGTGTCATCCCTTCTTTTATTTTCGTCATCTAAATTAATTTTTAAATTTCGAGTCAAATAAATCTAAGAAAAATTTTGAATTTACCTTTCTTCATGTCACGAGCTGGAGTAGATGAAATTGTTTGTTGCTGAGAAGTCTCATATTCCTGCATGACTTCGCTTATTGTAATATTATTACTTGTAATCATTTTCTCAAGATTAGTAATCCATTTTGACAAAAACAAGTTGTTACACCTCTCAACTACTTTAATGATAGATTTGGCTTTGACATAGAGAATTTTCAGATGATCTATACGTTTTGGAGATAGCTTCAATTTTAGGAATAGTCGAATGAGCCATTTTGTAGAGGCAGAATGCGGAGTCTCTAGAATTTTATTGGAAATTTCTAGAGCTATTGAATCATGAACTGGGTTAGCCTTGAAAATGAAATAATTTTTCAAATTTATTAAATAATTGAAAAAGGTTAAAGCTTACAATCTGGTTTCGTAAATGCTTCTCATCGTAGAGATGGGAAATGTCCTGATTTTCAAATTCTGAATCTTTCCTTTCAATTGTTGTTGCAATTGATGCGTTAATTCTTTGAACAGATTCAGTCTTATCACCAGATGCAGCATTAGCAGCAATATTGGCTTGATTATTATCCTTTTTACGGAGTTCTGAACTTGTTAGTCGCGAAAACAAATCAACAACACTAGATATATCAATTTGATTCAGAGAGCTTTCAGCTGGACACTTGAGAAGACTAGAAAAAGAAAAATTTCAAGTATGATCACGAGGAGAACTGATTGAAAGGCCAGAATGGTATTCAAGTTTACCTTTCCAGAGTAATGAAAAGTGCCTTGGCTATAATCATCTGATTGGCAACCGATGAATACGCATAAATTGAAATGAATTGAGAGATGTTGACTCGGAGATCATCAATTTCATCACTTTTAGGGTCAAACCAAAGTATGACGAGCACACTAAATAAGTCTGCTGATATTATTCGCTTATTTAACAATAATTTAATAAGCATAAATATCGAATTTTTTTTCAAATTTTTGTCCTATAAAAATGTGTTGATATTAAGTAAATATGAAAATGTATAATTTGGATAAAATAGTAAAATATTCACTTGATTATTAATGAACTTGAGGAAAGGAGCCAAGAGTCTGTTGATGATCAGAGTTAGATTTTGAATTTTGATACAATATTTTTCAATTTCATTAGATAGATCTGGATCTGGTATGAATATATCATCTCCAGTACTTTCTCTAGCCTTGGAGTCCATGTAGTAATCACTAGGTATCTCCAATTCAAAGTTGACATCATCTGAAATACGTGGTCAAGTTTAATTATGAATTAAAAATAATAAAACTGATGTAAAACTAACAAAAATTTGATTTGTTATTATCTTGGAAGGAAATTAGACTCTTGCCTATTAAAGAAACAATGTACTCCTCGACTTCGAGACGGGTGAAATTTTTGATGATTTCAAATTCTGAGAAAAAGAGTTTCTGGAATCCGTGTAGTATATAAATGTCAGCAACAGTGCCAATTGCAACATTACAAATGAGGGTATCATCTGAGATAGCCTTGTATAGAATGGGCAAATATTCCTTAGCTGTGCCAAGATGAAGTTGAGCACAAACTCCAAGGATTCTTATTATATTCATGCGTACAGCTGCATCATTTAGACGTAACAAAGGAATTATCTATAATTTTTCAAGATCATAATATTAACATTATCTTATTATTATTTTGCTGAGATTTTAACATACCTTGAATTTCACAAATTGGCTAAGGGTAGCAGGCATAACAAATATTTTCTCAGTTCTCATCAAAATATCAGCCAAGATTTGGGTTACTTTTAGAGTGATTTTCAACGGAATCCTACTCAATTTAGACTCCATGCCTAATAAATTTATCAGATTATCAGAATATTATAAATACTTATAATTAATTATAATTAAAGGATGAAAAATGTACTAACTTTCTTCATCGTTTTCAAAGTTGACAACTGTTTTATCAAAATCTGTCGTCAAATCCGGTCGCATGAGATTTGCTATTGCTCTGTCAGTCAAAGCTGTTGATACTGCATTTGAGAGGACACTTCGAGATGATTCACTAGAATATATTAAAAAGATTTTAGCAAAATAAATCCAATAAAATTTAGACTCTATAATTACTCTTTGTTCATGCATTGGCCACTGAGAAGTTTGGATGACTCCTCAATATTAATCTCAAGCTCTTGAACGAGTTTTTCTTTTCTAGCTTTAAGTTCAACAAGTTGATTTTGATGGCTTTGAGCCATATCGAAGATTCTTTCGGCAGCATATTTATCGATTTCTTCAATAAGTTCAGTCTCTTTAACTGTAAGAGAGGCAATCTAATAATAATGATAATAAGAAATAAAATTTAAAAAATTCAAATCTAAAAAGCTATTTACTTCATAGCGGAGAGTTTGTATTCTTTTACTAAGAAATTCTCTTCGAGCCTTTTCAGTAGCCTCTTTTTGGGCAGATTCTGATAAAACAGATATGCAAGTCAAATCTTGTTGAGGTTCTATACCCTGCATAAGAGAATCTTCAACTTCGACTAATTCCTCATTCACTGCTGGAGATTTTTCTTCCAAGGGAATCTTTGTACTATCCATACAAGGAACTGGAGCGTCTGTCTTGAGAGGTTCCAATTTATCGACTGCCTCGTCAAGAAGTTCATCCAACTTGGAAACGGACTGGCTTATTCTCTTGGCCTAACACAATAAATACAATGAATGATGTTTATCATATAATCAAGAAAAAAATCAAGCTTTTTAAGCAATATAGAATTGAAGCCAGAAGAATAAAAAAAATTTAGCCTATGAAACGAGTAAGTTTTCATAACTTTTTCATTAATGACAATGTTAGATTTCAATATCTTATCATCCTTGTGATTTGTTAAAAATTTACTCTTTTATCATTGGGAGAGATTTTATTAAATTTTAACTTGAAAAGTTTCTGCTTTGAACCTTGGTAGTGCAAAACAATAGGCTATGATGATTTTAATAAATTCTAGATTATAATTATTATTTTAAAAGACAAAAAATCAATAATAGGTAATATGCATTTGAGGATAGTTTCATAAATACATTTATTACCAAGTATTTATTATTAGAATGAGAAGAAACTCACTTCATTGGGATAAAGTCTAATGTATAATTTAACCAAGACATCAGTGTAGGAAACAGAATCATTCAAAGTCCAATCGGAAACTAAATTCTCTAATTGACTTCTGGTATACTGGTCAACAATATCCATGCTGGCAAAAAGTCTGGAACCATAGTCCAGTTGAGTTTTATAAGATTGGAATTCATCAAAAAGATCATTGTTCTTTTGAATTTCTTCCAGATCAAAGGAGATGTATTTTCGCATTATTCTATTTCAAATATATAAAAAGTTTAATCATTCAAGTCAGTGAATGGAGTGGTACATGTATCAAGTGGAAAACTCACTCAGCTAGATAGCATTGTAGATCATCAGGTCTAGGACATATTAAATTCAATAAATCTTCAAAGGTTGTTACAGAGTAAACTTGTTGGTCTTCCTCTTCACTTTCTTGATCATCAGATTCATCAGTGTTTTCCTTGTCACTTTGGTTTCCTTCCTTGGATTTCTTTTTAGACTTTTTATCTTCGATTTTTTTATCAGTCGAATTCAGGGTCAGAGATTTTGGGAAATTTGTTAAAACAGGATCATCTGCAAGGTCAATCTTTTTCATGAGATATTCACAGGCTATTGTCCAGAATAATGCATGTTCCGGAATGTTTTTTGATGCCTTTAAGATTCTTCTATAGAATTTATTAGAGGAGTTGATTTTATTTTTTTTCAAAAATTTCTCACTTTTCATTCAAATTATTCATAGCCCAGCATCGAATCATTCTTTCAAATTCACTTTTCCCATCGGACAATTTCACACAATCAAAATATGGGTTATTGGCCGTGATAGTATTCGTAGTAGTGTTTGATGTAGCATTCAAGGTTTGATTAAGAGAAGGAGTTTTTTTATCTTTTTCCTCTTCAATCCATTTTTCCATTAATTTGAGAACTCCATTATTGTTTGTGGGATGGAGCAGAGAATTGAAGAGATTTCTAAGACATGTTATTCCACAATTTTCTTCTTCAACACCATCAATTCTGTAAAGAAGTTCAATTGGATTTCTGTTAGAGCGATTATACCAAACAGAGAGAAGATTAACAGCCAATTGACGAACTTTGTCTATTTTTTGTAAATTGGAATAATCATAAAGACAAAAAATCAAAATTAAATTCAGACTCACTATTTCTGTCATTTAGACCTTGTTTTAGAATCAACACTCTCTGAGGTAACTTGAGAGGTTTCAGAAATTCTTTAGATATTAGAATATTGAAAGCAGTTCTACGAACTTTATCAGATATATCGCGACAACATATTACAACATTATCAAAGTTAACTCTTGACAATATTAAACTTCCTAAAGCATTCTTTCTTACATCAGGGAACGGGTCATGAGCACACATCCATTCAATCTTTTTTGCAATCAAACAATTGGGATTGGATGGATTTTGTAGGCGGCTAAGAGCTTTAACAGCCTGAGATCTAACAGACCATTTAACATCTGTCGCTCTGACTAAAAGTTCTGATGTTAAACTTTTGAATAAGTGATCAGGAATACTTGCTTCTGGTGGCATTTTATTGAGAAGAAGTTGCAGAATTTGACATGATCTGTATCTGGCTGATGTTTTCTCACATCGACAGTATCTGAGAGAAAATTCAAAAAGTTTTTTTAACATCGGTGGCATAGAGCTTTCTCCATTGAGAAAAGATAGAGAAAAATCTGTGATAAATTCCAGTGTTCTTTCAAGAATAGGATCATTATCCATTTCTAGAAGACTATATTTGCATAACTGAAAGAAATCCGATGCGAATACTGGGAAACTAACAGCATCATAATAGCTTTTCAACCGGTTAATTAATTCCTTGTGAACAAAAGATGTTTGTTTAGCTTGCTCAAAGACTTCAATAAAGTCAAAATTCTGTATGAAATCTCTAACACTCATGGTTTCATACTAAACTATATGTATACAGAAAAAGTAAATGTTTTAAAATTGAAAATGTAAATATATTTAAAGGAAACACAAAATAAAAAACAAAAGATCTTTTCAAACGAAAACAAATTAAGCGTAATTTTAAATTGAAACAAAAATAAAGTTATTTTAAATTAACATTATTACCCAATGTTGTAAATTATGATGGTAACGATTACCAGGTGATCTCACTAATATCACAAAATGTCTATATGGAATCCAAAATTTGGATTGGATAAGCACCAGAAACGTGGTCGACTCGATACACGGTATGTCACACCCTGATCTATCCACACTCATTTTTAAGAAGATAAAAATCCTTGGATTATCCTTCGATCACAAACTTTCAATCAAACGTCACATCAATGAATTAATTAAATAATTTAGATACTCTAACTAAGGTAGGTAAATTACCTGATAACTAGATTCGTCACTTGCTCTCAACTCAAACTCCTAATATTTATCATCTCTAAATTTCACCATGTCGCTGCCATTTTAATCTCCATTGAGCCGAATCGTAAACTAGAGTTAATCCAATTCAGTTTCCTGATCATTAAACATAGAACTAAGCTCAGTGATGGTGTAGCTGTCATCTCGTCGTATTTGGCCGGCAGTACGTTGAGGATGTACTGATCTTTTTCTTCTTTGCCAAAATAACGTAACAAGGACCTTATTCTCTCAGGTTCTGGTAGTTTACTGAGATCTTTTGTGAACACATCACCGTAGGAACTGTACCATGAATCGAACGTGCCAAATTCACCAATTGTAAACTTGGGGATGTTTGCAAATATATCTGGCACGGGTTGAGCTTTTTGTTGAGCCAAATTTGAGGAAATGGCTTCGCCTGAGGCTTTCACAGTCGACTCTATGATTCTGGTGAGTGTCTCTTGATCAACTATCAGCTGATTTTGATTGAGCGTACCCATAGGGAGGGACGTTTGGGGTCTTGAGGCGGTCTGATTTGTTGTTTTTGCCTCCCTGGGGATGGAGGACTACGAGAGGCCATTGTGGAAGAGCATTGCGAACCATCCGACGTATCCATTCTCTCAGTGAGCGCCTTGGCTTTTGCTGACTTCTTGAGAGCTTTCTTTGGGGGAATGCTTTTGTTGGCGCCAGGCATGGACATTTCTTGTGAGAGACCCGGGGACGACTTGGTTTTGGTAACGTTGGCCTGGAAATCGGGACCAAACTTAAACTCTTCCTTTGACTTCTGGAAACTCCTCAACTTTTCTTTTGCGTTGGGAGACAATGTGGGTGGAGTCGAGTTTTGGGCGGTTGGGGAACCCATGTTCTTACTTTCCATGTCGCCAATTGTTACATCCTTCTCATCAGACATTTTAATAACAACACGTGATTTTGGGGCAAGGTAATTTTTTATCTTTATTTATTAATACAAGATTATCACATTGGGGATGTTCATTATTTAATTCCTTGTTTTAATAATGACCTTGACAGTTTGGCAAATATTGGAAGTCGAGGATTCATCTAGTTCATCTTCTCAACACTACTGACTACCGAAAACGTGGTAACGGTTTGGTTCGGGAACGACGCAAAATTTTATTTCCGGGCGCATTACACATGAGCCAATGAAAATCAAGAATTTTCCTGAGTACTATTCAATTTCTATTATGATCTATTCAGATATATTAATGTGTATAATCAACCCATTCTTGAACTAATCTGTTCTAAATACAATTGTGTATGTCCTAGATCAGGAACCAATCTTACTTTAATCATCAAGGAATTCTTATTTGATTATAATCAACAATCCAAGTTTTGCTAGGCTTATCTTGGAAATGCCTAGTTCCCATCAAAATTAGTGTCTTGGTTGTCGGATTCAATGTATGGGCTTGAGAAAGTTGATATTTTTTCCATTAAAGGGGTCTCAATTCAAAATTTTTAGACCAATGAAATCATAGAGAGGGATCGGTGAGATGGTCAAGATCGATGAGACTAAGTTGGCCAGACGAAAATATTATTATGGCCGTATTTTGAAAAATGAATGTGTTGTTGCTGCTTATGATCGAGATACCAAAATTGTTCGACTGGAAATTTATAAGCAGAGCCTCAAAAATGAATATTTTTACTAAATTGCACAGGAAGTTATATGGCTTTAAAAATGATAATAATAAAAGGTTCTAAACCTACTATTATAACCTACTAAAATTAACCATTTTTAAACTGCTTTTAATTCTTATAACAAGAATCTTATACTATTTCAGCTTTTAAATAAATACTTTTAGTAACTTGAATGCCGTGTTTAGTTATATTCCCTAATTCTGATTGGTCCTTGAAATTTCCACCAATGAGGTTATGCTAAATTTATCGATACAATCGAAAATTGAGCGTGGTGATTCATTTTTCGATTACCTTACCACGTTTCAAAGAGCTGATAAGTTCAAAAAGCAATACCCTTATGAATTCACTGTAATATGCGATCGCATGCATCACCTCGTAGAAATTTCAAAAACCGATAGATTTAACATGATGAAGATTTTTAATAAAAAATTTCAATAAAATGATTAATTATTAATTTTCAATAACATCCCATTACTTTTGAGTAGATCTTATAATATGCTAAAAATAGTCATTTTTTCTATCGTTTGTATACTATTTTGCGATTTTTGAGGCTCTGTTTATAACTAAAAATTTACCGCTTGACGCAACATTAATCTCTGATGAATTGCGAGGATACTCGATGTGTGCTACGTCTGGCTGCTGGCATCTCAAGATCAGTAATGTAGATTCATACCAACTTTGTTGAGAGACTCTGGCGAACTACGAATATAAACCGGACGATGGCGATAGAATTCCTCCTGTAGAGCTGCTGATTTTAAAAATCCTCTAAATGTATCAAAATAGAGGACAATGGTATCCGTGGCAATATTGATATTCTGAGTAATATGCGAATAGGTAGCTCCAGTGGAAAAGTAATGGGCCAATTGTATCACCATAGCAGGGGAGGCGAACTTACGAAACAAGAAAGTTCCTACTGGATTACAATAAAATGAGCTCACCTCTATAAATGGATACTCCCCGAGAGCATATTGAACATTTCTTGAATTTAGGTCTAGCGATGGAAATCTTTCTTCTGCCATTACAACCTAACCTATCGTTTTGTTAGGAACTTCAGAAACCTCATAGGAAAAGATTCTTACCATGTCATCACGATGTCTCCAGAATCGCTACAAGACTCAAATTAGTAATGATGCTATCTAGATGCTCGAGAAGTACTCACATTCTGTGTCTCGACATGAAGAACGTACTGGATAAAACAGTTGAAAACT
The DNA here is from genome assembly GCA_012064415.1 of Gyrodactylus bullatarudis. NCBI lineage: Eukaryota > Metazoa > Platyhelminthes > Monogenea > Gyrodactylidea > Gyrodactylidae > Gyrodactylus > Gyrodactylus bullatarudis. The sequence continues at coordinate 232,634 of SSNU01000018.1, read as the reverse complement.
CTATATGACTATGTAGTCGGTGCTTAAAAATTCTTTTTTGGCGAACGGCTTTATCTAATAAGGATTGATAAGAACTCGCATAGAGAAGAGTGAAATCATCTTCTATTTACCTCTGTGCACCCATCACGAATGTATTGCTATAAATGAATTATTAACATCGATCAAACATCAATTTATTCATATTACTGACTCCAAAGTGCGTGTATCTTGCAAATGCCTGCAGAGAATTAGAAAGAACTATTGCTATACAACGGGCTCACTATATGGTAGCGGAAAACAAGGCAGTTCTAAATAATATTGAACGACGTTAATTTCAAGCCTTGGATAGTAGTTATCTAACCAACCTAATTTGAAACCAGAGTATCGTGGTCGATCTGCATCAAGTGTTGTTTGTTCGACTACAAAAAATATCATTTTGCTTCCAATATTCAAATATCAGCTGGGACTTACTTTGAACACGTTGTGATAAAACAGAATCTAGAATTCAGTTATACAGATACGGGACAGTCTAAAATAGTGGAATAATCTACGCGTTCATTTTGGTATCTCCACCATCGCTTAAAGATATATATTAGATTTCCTCAACTGGATCATGATATCCATTTACCATCAGATAACGACCACGTCTAAGTGACTAATTTCGTGAGTTAAGGGGAGAAATAAAGTTGACATGGTAAAACTACGTGTTGCTTCGAGTATGACCAATAGACCTAGGTTTTGAATCAGCTTACATTGCAATGATTTCAATATCTCACTAACGAAGAATTTCCCATAAGTCCAGAACGTCTGATGTAGTTATAGAGACTTATTTCCCCGTTTTATAGAACATGCTTAATTCATTCTCCGTGTACCGCCAAACTACCTAAAGTTCGATATAATTGGGTCAGTTATTATGTCTAGTGAACTTTTGCTATGGAAACCAACATCTTTTGTTCTAAAGAGCACTGTATCGTACTGAAAACAAGGCTTTACTTCTATTGACTGCTCTTTATTCGTCAACTTACATGAAGCTTTACAGGATACGTTGTTCCAGCTGGGAAGCATCCGTTCAGGAGGAATTTCTATAATGATGGTTAGTAATTTTAATAATTGTTTGCATTCGTAAATTTACTCCGTAAGGATCCGTGTAGCGGAAGAATTTCTTTACTCCAAAAGTTAATCTTTGTTTAGACTTGAGTGATTCACACTCACAGTTAAAAACCTGAAACTCATGTAATACTTTTCGAGGCAATTAGACTCTAACATGACCTGTTATATTTATCTTACACTGAAGCGTTCGTATTGCGTCTCTTTAGAATACTAAAGAGATATTATTAGAACGCAAATAGATTTTCAGATTAGAGTTTTTGCTCACGTCCAAGAAGCCTTATCTCCAATCCACTTGGAAGATGTTCTGCGCAAACTGGAGCTAAACAATAGGTTAGAAATAGTCAAATCTACTAGTTACTAATACGAACCCAGTCTATTGTGTATCTCTACCATCGCTTCAAATTTAATTATATTATTATCTCAGGACTATAATACCACTTTCTTACCATGACTTATCTATTTCTTCTTGTCATCTATATCTCTATTAGCTATTTATGATTTCTATTTTTGCTTTTGCTTACTGAATTTCTAGCATATATCCATGAACCCTTTTTTGTATTATGTATATTCATCACATGTTTTATTTTCTCACTTTGTAGTGTTGATGGCGCCAGTCAATCTTAAATTTTTATTTATTTCAAGTATTTATCTTCTTTTAATATTTCATACATGCTTAAGTGTGTATTTCCAGAATCGCTAGATATTTTATTAAATTTAGTTTTCTATATTCTTTTCTCGCCTCACTTCCAATTCCTTGAATTTTTGTTCATACTAAAACGATATATCATAATTTAAGACGTTTAGCTCACAAATGCTTTCTTTTCTGATGATCTCATCTAATTTTTTTAGATTATATATATTTTGCTTTCAACTTACTATGAAACAACCATGAAGAGAATATAACTAAATAAAATATTTCTTTATTCTGTGTATTCCTTATAATTCATGATCAACGCACGTTATAGTGAGTATATTTTAAAAATTCCTAGCAAGAAAATTAATTTTTGAATTGAATATTCTTATGTTTTTATTTACTAAATAAAATCAACCTTTCAAGCAAGTATTTTTCCGGTTTGAATTTTCATATCGATCATGTGTTTTTCCCTTTTGAAAAAAATTGAATTTTATGGAAAATTTAAAAATTAACTTGTCATTACTTGGAAGAATCCATGATTGATGAATGTCTAAATTCATATTTAAAGTAAAGTCTCTTTTTAGAGCTGTTCTACAGCTTACTCGATAAACTGTGTATCTGAACCATCTATCTGAACTTTCTATCGTAAAACAATAGCCGTAGATTTCAAATGTGCAATCGCCTGCTCGATATCTCTTATAGTTTAGAAGATAACTGGTTTTAGAGTTGAAAAAGGCCAATTTTAACCTCTATTATCTTTGAAAGGATGAGTTGGCTTACAAAATGGAATTCAGATTCAGAATCAGCGTAATTATTTCGGTTAGGTTGCAAATTTTCTCATTTGTGTGATGAAAAAAATTAATTTGGGACAAGAAGGGTTAAATTGAAAAATGTATTAGTCACCTGTAATTATCCTCTTTCATTTGACACTAAAATCCAAATTCATGTAAAATGTAGAAAAATTACTTGGACCAACTTTATTCTGATTTTAAGCTCATAAAAATCAATCCCCCTCCCCAATATACGATACCATTATGATCAGAATTCAATTCTCTATCGAATGATCTAAAAATCTCAACTTTTCAAAATTTTGAGACAAAACTTTATACCAGGATCCTAATAGACCTACTTCAAAGTACAATGACAAGTTATTTATTTATTGAAAAACTGTGAATATTCTCAAATGTACACTAATGAACGGAGGTGTAGTTTTACACTCCCCAAATACGGTTCCCACCTGTAGTTAGGACTCACACAATATTTCGAATACATGTCGTATTCTTCTTCTGGCGTGAGATTTTTCAAAAAACTTAAGATATTTAAACCCTGTGTGTCCAATCAAAACATTAAACCAATCAGATTTCTTCTCAACTTAAATCAATCAATTCTAACCAACGATTTCCAATATTTATATCCGTCTTATTACCATTAACAACCTCGTTTAGTTTAATCTCTATAGACTCCAAAATCATATTTTTATACTTATTTCTCATGTTTCCTTTCCTGACTTCTTACGTCATTAAAATCTATAATATGATCTGGATTATCAGCCCAGTGTTTAGCTAATGCTGACTTGTCTACCTGTACTTTTTCTATAGCCTTTTTGTGTTCCTTACATCTAATTTCAAATTTTCTTTCTGTTCGACCTATGTAAGATTTTTCACATGAGCAAGTTATTTTATAAATACCTTGAATCTCATCTAGGCCTAATTTTTGTTTTTCAGTTAAAAAATTTCCTATTTTATTAGATAACCTAAAAATGGTCTTAATACCAAATTTTTTTAAAACCAAAGATAATACTTAATTGGGAAAAATCCATTAAATCAATATTATTAAAATCAAAAACAAAATTATTATTATAAAATTTTTCTTTTGTAATAAACACAATAAAAATATTTATTAAACTATCTGGATACCCATTATTTTGAAAAATAAAAACAAGTTTCTCTAAATCTTCTCTTAAAAAACCAGTATCACATAATCTTGGTGTTCTTAAAATTTCCCCTTGCAGTGTATTTAACTTATATTTTCGAGGTGCATATGAATAATAGCTCATAATTATATTTTTGTTTGTAGGTTTTCTGTATACTCGAGTTTGGATTTCAGTTTCTATTCTCATTAGTTTCATATCTAGAAAATTAAGAGAGTTATCTTCCTCTTTTTCTGTTGTCAATTTTATGGTTCTGTACTCTTTTCCTATTTTAGATATAGCTATACTTATTTGTCGATTAGTAGCTTTTGTTATTACTAAATAATCATCTAAGTACCTTATGAGTAATTTTGGCCTAATTTCCTTAATAAGCATATTATCTATTCTAGTCATAAATATATTCGCTATTGTCCGTGCAATCCCAAGAATCTTATCGAAAATCTTTGTATGGCTCATTTGTTTGGCTGAAATACACAGGCATAGGAAGGCTGATTCTAACTCGTTTCCATTCTTGATCAGATCTGTTGTGGTACCGGGATTATTCTGTTGTGTAGAATCCAGAAACGATTCCAACTTCGCAAAAGAATTAAGGAAATCATTTTGATTGTCTGTCCTAAGGTCACTAAGGCTCTTCCACGCACAATAATATGAGGCATCAAAACCAAGCTGGCGCTTAAGGACTTTCTTGCAGTCTTCTGGTGTTACTTCCTTTATGTCTTCGAAAATCCTTTTGGCTTTAATGATACTTCGTCGTACATTGAATTTTGTCTAAAAATCAAAAATAGGTTACTCACTTCTTCGCAAGAATGGTTGAGGAATTTTGTTATATAAAACAATCCGTTGACTTTACTGTTGAAGTTCAGTTGAAATTCGCAGCCATCTTTTTTCCATTTAACACTGTAGAAGGAAGAAGTGGTTTTCGCAACTCTGTGGGGGCAATAACACTGTTCAATGAGTCTATCGAGATCCTGTTTGATTTCCTCAAAATTTCGATGTGTCGAACCGATTTGTTCATAGTGTTTATGACGATATTGGCGAAGCCATATATTTTTTCATTCTAAAGTAAGAAAGTCTACCTCTTATTGGCTGTCTAGTGGTGTGGAGGTAGGTTTTTAGGGGATTTGGTTGCTATAAGATTGATGGAAGATTATTTATGTAAAGAATCGTAGCCTCATAGGGATTGCTAATACCTTGGCAACAGGATATCAAGGCAAAAACTAAGCAAACATACATCAAGATAGAGATTTAGAAAAAAATTGAAATATTTCATGGCATTTTTCAAAAATATTCCGGTGTGTCCCGGCATTTTTCAAAATACTCCTGCCAACCACTATTATCTCCCTAAATAACCCTTATGAAAATAAATTTATGAAATATTATAGCATTTAACTTTAAACTACTTTAAAGTAACTTCGAAATTAGTATTTAAAAAAGAAAAAAATTAGATTAATTGGCAAGATTAAGGCAAATCTTAGAACTGTTTATCTGAACAAATTTGAAATTGGATCGTGTTTAAAGATCTGAAACAAGAAAAAGTTATGCTTAGAATTGCCCAATTAAATTTCAAGAGATTGAAAAACAAAAGATTTTAAGAATAGCATTTTTAATAAATGTTGAAACAATAGATTTACTTTAAAGTATAAATGTATTTTATTATTATATTTTTCGATTAAATGTTCCTGTCATTGTTTAAAAGTTATGAGTAAGTGTCAGAAATTATTCTCATCGAAAACGAAGTCAAGTCTTAGTTTATCTTGTTTTTTATCACATAAGATATTTTATGATAGTTTACATTGAAAGTGAGATGCAAAAATCTCTTCATAAATTGGATTTGATTTCGTCTTTAATAGTCATTAAAAAGAATAAACTTGAGATAATAGTTTACTTTTTTCCTAAGAAATTCATCATATTTTCCTGCTATGTGAGCCCCGATACTCTTGATATTCTTGTATCAATCACTGTCAGTTCACTTATGGAGGGATTTTATCTGATTTTACATAAAATACACTACTCGTACTACTAATTAACGTATCTGCCATGTTAGTCCATTATAATTAGGGCAAGATTAGAATGCATGTGAGTGTATGAGAAAGACTAGGCTTTTTCAGTTAAGAGAAATAAATTTCAACATTCCTGTTATAGTAGATGGTAAGGAGAAGAGAGGAGATACTGACAAGGTTGTTGTGAGGAAGGTTGATTAAGCTGATGATGCCCCAATGAATAGTAATCTACACATTACACTACTATTAGGAGTAATCTTGTACAAAAACAGTAATTTATACAGTAAACTAATGAATAAATGTCTCATAAATCAGTTTTTTTCTTGCTTGTATGCAAAGCTTTAAAAATACTTTTTCATCTTGAATACTTTTGAAACTAATGTTACTAACGTGTACACAAAAGTATATGTATCATGTATAATAGATTAATATTCCTATCATAAATCATTAATGCTCGAAAACCACCTTGATTAAATGTCCATCTTGTATTGCAATCAAAATCTGTTATACAGTACATTTTAGATCAGTTTCAAAAGAAAATTTTACCAATTTTTAATTTATAAAATCAAAACTAGTAAAACGCCAACGAATTTGATTTTTTAAATCAAGAATTCTATACAACTTATATCTGAAGAATAGTAGTATAGTAAAAGAATATATCTCAACAAGGCTTGGTAGAATAAATAAATAATTAATTTTAATAAATTTAAAGCTTACCAGATAGATTCAGAGTGTAAAAAATATAAAAAATTTCATTTGGAAAGATCAAAAAGCTTTGATCATGAAATTCTTCAAAGAAATTTTTCAAAAACCAATAAAAATGTGTGTAGAGAAGAAAAAGAATTCAAATATTTTATTATTTGAAAAAATGGAAACAGTAAAAAAATTTGAAGAGTCCTTCACTAACAGAAGAAGATCAACCATTAAAATATGATTAATCGAAGTAAGATTGTACTTTTTTTCTAAAAAATTGACAACTGAATTTCATCTATCACCGATGTAAATATATTCATCCTCAAATCGCAAGTACAAAATCATACTAAAGACCCTTTAGCCTTCAACAATGTTTACAATAATCTATTTCAAGGGAATTCATAGATTTCATCTTAATACAACTCATAATATTCCAATATTCAATAAAATTCAAGTCTAATTCAATCTCCAATCTATACGTACGTTTTCGTTTAGATTCATAGAGCAATCATTAATAGGATGCTAGCTACAAGAACGATTTTTTATTTATAACAGTTTTTTTCCTTTTAGATTTTGTTTGGATACGACAAAAAGGGTCTAGTTAACGACAGATAATTCTCAATTCTAAACTGATGCATCTAAAAATTGACTTCACATCATGTTTCACTGATATAAAATACTGTAAATAAAAGAAAAATTTTCACATCACTTAGATTCCATCTCTCAACTTTATCATAGAATAGACAAGACATGTTACTGATAAGATTTGTTTTATTTTCTCAGGAAGGCCTTTTATTATTGCTTACTAATTATGAATAAGTAAAAATAAATAAAATTTAAAGACAGTAAAGTAGAACATACACTTGATAGCGTGTGGCAAATGTAAAATTTTCTCATGAGAGTCATTTGAAAATACAACAAAATATGAAGCATGGTTTCATACAATCTGTGTCGTAAATTCATTCACTTTTTATGGGTTTATTGAATTCTAATCAGAAAGTAAGGGTTTCATTCATGTTTTTCAAAGACACACAATCTTTTAAAATGTATAAAAGAAGAACTTGACTCACATTTCCATTCCTGTTTTTAGATTATTTTAATCTTGAAAATTAATTCAAATTGATGCGGAAGACTTGAGTGAATCTCTGCTAATATATTAATGAAAAGAGCTTTTCTTGAATGTGATTTCGATAAGATTTTTGATTTGAAGGTGTTTTACATGTTTTTTGAGATTCAAAAATTCAGATACAGTATCTCCTTTCAGTTTATTTTTGAAGGGAAACAATGAAAGATTATGACCTCTGTGTGAGATACTTTCAATTGTACTGAAATAAAGTAAATCTTATCATATTTGTGATCATAAGGGATACCGAAATGGAGAAAAGAAATATTGGATCATAAAATGATAACCCATAATGCAATAAAGGGTCAGGAAGGAAGAAGATTATTTATTACGAGATAAAGAAAATATAAGTTTTCTAGTAATAGAAATTTTATTCTTTCTTTTCATCATGGAAACAAAATTCAAATTCAAAAATAGCTATTTTTCAAAAATCAGATTCAACTTCTAAATCATTGTTTTCCCTATTTACCGGGACTTTATCGCTCTTGATCTAAAAGTGTTTACACAAGTATTTTCAAAATTGAAAGATTAGTTAGTAAATTCTCTTGTAAACTTCTGAAAGATAAGTTAGATTGGGCTGACGAAATAAATTGTAGATTGAACAAGTTTCTACGTTAACCCTATCGAGACGATAAGAAAACTAATCGAGAAAAATACTCGGTTTTCTCTTCTACTAACAAGTAGATAAATACTAAATTTTTATAATTTCGGTTAATTTATCAAATTTTAGATATCTCTTTGAGGTGTTTTGGGATTTTTTAGCCTAGATAGATCATTTATTGTTTAGACCTGGGTAAAAACTGACAATTTCCGATTCTGAATAATCGTCCCAAATATTTAGGGCAAATCTCACGAAAGGCCTAAAATAATTTATACCCTCTATCATAGAGGCTCTATGTTAAAATCTGTGAATCGCACGGATTTTTTAAATTTAAGATATTCTCTATTCATTACTGTAGGCTTGATTAAGCAAAATACTAAGCTTTTATTACTCGATTCTAGACTCACAAGGATGGTTGGAGAATAAACAAAAAATAAGTGATTAGCGTTTTATTTCGTTGGTCTCTTCAGACTTAATCCCGGACTAACATTCCTATAGTGTTACAATGCAAATTTTTCTGCCCTTCCATTGGCTCAAAAGAAGGGAGGGGTTTGAGTTTGTAATTCTGTTTCCAGGTCGTTTCACTTTTGTTTCTTCTCCAGACTTAGCTTTAATTAATCGTTAGAACCAATTAGATTAGAGAATACATTACCAAATTATGAAAGTGAAAGGGTTGAAATTTGAAAGATTGTGAGGAATAAAATAAATTTCAGATAAATACATTCATTTTCAAATTTCCATCTGATGTATAATCTTGATTTAGTTCTAACTGAATTAAGGAATGAATGAATAATTAATTTTGACAATTGAGTACTGTACTACGTGTGGTTTCAAAAAAAGGATTCTAGGTCATTCCAATGTACACACAGTTAATTTGATTTATGAGTACAAAAATTAACTTTACTACTCCCATTGAATTCTTGCTTTTCTTTCTTCATCTTACTAGACGCTATAAAGTTGGTCTTGTGTCCTACTTTGGAATTAATTGAGAGGGAACAGCAAAGAGGTTGTGTTATTATTGGGTGTTTTTATGCATATTTAAATGATAAGTGTAGAAATTTTATGCAATCTTTCTAAATTCTCCCCACTAACGACCTTTGATTCTTGAAGATTCTCGTGAATTATTTCTTTTTTTCTCTTGTAAAATAGATAGAGTAGGAAGGAAGATTTATTACCGCTTTTTTCACTTCTTTTTAATTATTAAAAGAAGATACATTTATTTCTTTTAGGTCAAAATGGAAAATTTCTTCTTATTATACATGAGTAACAGAGGTACAAAAGAAAATTTATTTTCTAATTAACTCAATTATATAATCAAATCTAATTGACATGAAGATGAAAATTTACTATTTTTACAAAAAACTCGATATTTTTCTTCAGATTAACAGAAAAAAATAATTTTTTTGAATTCTAGAAAGGAATGAGCTAATAAGTTTTTGATATTCAAAAAAAAATTCAATCCGACCAAAATTAGGCTTTTCGAAAATGCACCAAATTTCTACTTTTTCAACTTTTGAACCCAAAATTTTCATCGATTTCGATTATTCGAACCAGTTAAGTACTGATATTTGGAATCAAAATTAGACGAAGAATTTGAATTCATCTGCAAAAGTTCATCTTGAAGTCTAACTTTTTTTCGGAAACAATAAGATTTTCGATATCTTTATGGCCATATTCGAATTCTTCGTCTAATTTTGATCCCAAATATGATCACTCAACTGCTTCGAATCATAGTAAATAGTAAATTCTCAACTTTATTTCAACTAGCTTTAGATTGATTTTATTCGTCAGAAATTTACTGTTTTATCACTTTTAATCAATATCCTCATAATGATAAATGGTTAGACTTTCGTGAAGCCGTTCAACCTTATAAAGTAATAAATTCATTATTAATAAAACTAGATTTCAATTGGGATGAGACGTTCCAATTTTATTTAAAAAAAGAGTATATAAAAAATATTCAAGTTTTTATGTACCTTCAAATATCATCCATTAGTAAATACGAGAATAAAGTAAGTAAACATTTTCTTTGTCTTCTTGTAATTTATAAAAGTGTATTAGAAATAGAATCTTCTTTGATGCTGATATACAGATTCCCAGACACTATAAAAATAATAACAAATAAGGATTTCTAAAATTATCCATTCTATATGTAGTTGTAAGATTACCAACTAATGTAAATACATCCAACAGGTTATAACAAGCAAAATAAATAACACAAAAGTTATCACCAATAAATCATTCCTCTTCTCATCAAGATGTAAGTAATTTATTTCATTCGATCGGAAGTCAACAATTATACAAACTTATCAAGTTTTCTTAATGTCTGAAATTTTTTATAGAAATAGTGAAATTTGGTCATGTTACACTGGATAGTATATAGGCGAATCTTAATTTTACTAAATTATCCATCAATCACTAAGCTTTAGCTATTCAAATTTTTATTACTTGGTCTCTTGGATGATTGAATATCATGTTAAATAAATAATCTTACCTTGGAGATTCTAAACTTTTTATTGTCAAAAACATTTAGGAACAACAAAAGAATGATTCATTCAGCAATGCATATTCTTAAGGGAGAGTAAAGGGAATCTTATCGAAATATTACTTTTGTTGATGGATTAAATCACAACTGCTTTTCATTTTTGTCCTCTCTTCCAGATGAGTACATTGTACACAATGTTAATCAAAGGATTTTTCAAGAAAAATATTAATTTTTTTTTATGATCGACAAATGTGTTTTCTTCAATGTAGTAATTATTGACATAAATAAAAGTTTATTGCCCATTCTCCAAGCTCTCTATCTCTTTCTTTTCTAGTCCCTTTATTAACAACTTATTCAATAAATTTATTTATTTATTCCTTAAATGAGAGTTTAAGTATTTCTTTGTCTCTTTTATTTTCCAGTTACAACATAACAATTCATTGCAATCATTATGGTTGTTTCCAGGCAAAAAGGGGTTACACAGAGTAAAAAACATCGATAAAATGTTTGCATTCTCTTCTTTATTACACAAACCTGAAATTTACGCTTCACTGTATTTATAATTAAATATGGCCAAATTGGGCATCAAATCAAAAAGTCTGCTTACGTAAGTTGAATAGAGAGAAAAATTACATTGTTTTATTACATTTGCAAAACATAAATTTGAAAAATTTAATAATACCTTTCTTTTATCTGATTAAAAAAACCTTTTCCTCTAGAGAGAAGTTTATTATCATCCTATGGTGGAATAACTATGCAGAGAGACTGTACTTGACTATATGAAGAATAGAAGATACTACAATTGTACAAAACAAGGCATACCAAATCAAAGAAATGTTAATGTTTTTTGAGTTGATTTATGATACAAGTTGATACTGTAGAAATACTTTTATAGAGATCGTTCATTCTTGTTCTTCTAACCTACAACACACATCCTCACACACAAAAGGAGCAGAAATAATTACACACTTGGCGTATGATTTGCCAAAGATAAGCCTGTAATTTAAAAAAAATTCAAAACTCTTTGTGACTAATATTTTATTATTTGTACAATCTTGAATATGTTTTGAATTGTCGAAAAAATAATAATTTATTACAGTGAGCATATGTCTTATCTTTTGACTTCTTCCTCTGGAGTTGAATTATACAGATTTTTTCCTATTTTGTTTTGCTTTCAACTCAGATTTCGTAGAATATTTCCGATAGTTCTAGCGTAACCTTAACCCTTTCGATACCGATGGACATATGTCCTTTTTTCAATTTTTGTTGAACCTTCATAACTCTACCAATTTTTTCTGGATCAATTGAAGTTTAAATTGAAGCCCACAACGTGAACTTGTATTAGTAATATTTTTTGGCCAATTAACTTGGTATCTTCATAGATAAATTTTGGTTTTAATAAAAATTGTGAAATAGTCTCGACACCGAAAGAGTTAAAATATGAGTTCACATGAGGGTAGGATCAAATTTTTAACTTCATTTTCGTGCCAACATTTCCAGTAGAACTATCATTTACAAGTGTTATTTTGCATTGAAAATTTGAAATTTAAAAAATTCTCAAATTGGAATGAACAATTTTCAATGAAAGCTGAACATTTTGTTCAACGTTTTAAATAAAAGTCCCTTTTAAATTGGCTTTCAGATCATAAATATTTTCAGTTAAATTTATGTATGTTGAAAATTTAAATTAATTTTTTTGACCTTTTGATAAAGGAAAATTCAAGTTGGAAAAAGTGCACCGTTTCTCCATAAAACTTGCATTTTATACACATTTTCAGATCATATGAATTGATTAAAACTTTTCAAAATCAGACTGGAAACTAAGATTTCCTAAAGAACTGACTGAAAATATATCCCTATTACACTGAAAATCTTTTTGATAGTAATTTTATCAAGAGAGTCTAAGAAATCAAGTCTAAATTTGATTGACAAAAAATACCTTGATACAATATTTAGATCAATTTCACTTATCTCTATTTTTCAACATAAAAAATTGTAGATTTATTTTTTTTTCAAAAGAAAAGTAATAAATGTCTCTTATGACAGGTGAATAATTAAATAAGAAGCGGCGAATAAATTGTCAACTACCAATTCAAGATGTGCTATAAAATTTAATTTCGATCTGAAATTAAAGTTTTATTAGACTGACCTCATAAATGTTAGACTAGCGAGGATCTAGTATCACACAAGTGAGCTTTTTTAACTAAGCAAAATGCTTTGAGTCGTTAATTCTACCAGAAAAGTTGAAAATTTAACTTTAACCTTGAGAATACGAATAAGAAATTCACATTTTAGATTTAGGAAAGAATTATTTTTGAATATGATTTAGCATTAAAATTGAAAATAACGGTTATAAGAACCTGATAAAAATTTAGTAGTGAATTTATTTAACAAGCTTAACAATTCCTACTACATAGTTATATGGATAATTCATGAAATAATAAATTCAATTATTCAAAACTATAGAGAGAAGTACTATATATACAGTGTAGTAGAAATATCAAAGGGAACAACTTTTCGACATCTCCTAAAGGAGTGTAACGAAATTCTTGAAATCAATTTTTGCACATCTCTATTCTATTTTTTTTAAACTTTAACTTGTCCAAATATTGTCGTGTTATGAAGGAGAGAAAGTCAAATTGAATACAATACCATTTTCTCCCGATAGTGAATGGATAGCAGAGTTTTCAATTTTAAATTCGTCCATTCGAATAATAATAATAATAATACGAGAGTCATTACAGTTGTAAATAAAAGGTACACTTAATACGAATATAACACGTTGGTAGTGTAAACTTTTATTCATCATTTGACTTTGCTCAAACTTTATTCACCAATATTTAACCTTAGAGATGATTTAATCAATCGGTCAGATTCGGATGAAAAATGTAATCTGGGTATTTGACTCTTTCCTTGGATTGCAAAATAATTCATGATATGGAATAAACGAGGCGGATTTTAAAGTTCATCCAAGCTATTTCGCAAAGATATATCAATAATATTAAACTTTTTTTATTTATTTATCCAATGTTTCATTGAATTAATGGAAAGTTCATGATCAGCCAGTGTAATAAATAACAATAATAGCCGAGATAATCTGCACTCTGTATTATTTCAGGTGTATGCTTTCCATTTTTCTCTACTATCAAACCTACCTAGTACTATAGTCTATACATTTGGAAATCAATTCAAGATGATCCTTCTCAATTGTTATGGTTTTTCATTTAGAAAGAATTTTTACTAGTCCATTGAAAAATCGATCGAATCAAGAGGGATTTTTTATATGAATTGTAGTCACCTCTATTTATTTCTACATTTCAAGGCTAGAGTTGAAAATGTAATAATCAAATACTAAAATTCCTTTTCATTCTGACAAAATTATGTAAAATCAACAGGTTTCTCGTGAAAAATCATTACAGTATTATCTAGAGAATGTACTTTTTGTCTTATAATAATTATCCAGAGGGGTTGTGTAATTTTTCTCGATTTCACACAGAGAGTAAAAATAATGTGAAATCACTAAAATTCATAGATAAATTTTTCTATATCTGAATATGAGATCTGCTTCACATTGATTAAAAATCGATTTCTTGTTGAATCAGTTTGCTTTTAACAGAAAAGTCGTTTAGTTATTTGTCTGAATAAAGTTAGGAATCTATGATTACCAAGAATACGAATATGTTAAAGATGATACCGACTTTCAATATTAGAAGAAAAAATTTTGGAAATTTTTTTTTTCAAATTTCTATTTTGCGCCAAAACCCCCTTTTTTGAACTTTGAACTCAAAACTTTTATTGATTTGAAAGTAGGATGGTTGTTAAAGAAAAGAGGATGAGAATTTGACAAAAAGCTAAATATTGCCATTATATTTCCGAAAGATTCACCTTTTTTAAGAGATTTTGAATAAACGACTATCGTTTTTTACCAAACGATAATAGATTACCAATTTCATGTCAATTAGCTCTACGAATATGCTTTCTAAAATTTTTCATTGAAAGATTGAGATTATTGTTTTATTCATATCTCGACTGCCTTCTACAAATGCGACAAAGGATGAATATCACTTCTTATCTTTGATAGTCTTAATTCTAAATGCCTCTTCGGTTGGGTAAAGGACTAAAAAGGGAATTTATTCAGTGTTATTTCAATACGATCTTTCCACTACTTTTTCTTCTTCTTTAATTTCCAGACTGGATTTAAGTTTTTCAAGTAATAGGATTGTCTAACTGCATTTTAAATTTCCATCGTGTACCATGTGAATAGTATGGAAATAATTTAGGTTCATAAATAAATGTTTTACTAATTAACTTGCAAGTTATAAGACTCTTAAGAAAGGTGACACGATTTTAATCCTGTAGTATTTTTCTTTTTTATAAAAATTAACTTAGCTATAAATGAATATCTATGCATTTTCAGACATCAGACAATATTTTAACATTATTCTGTAGAAAAAAAGTTTACAATCATGTATCATTCCTTTAAATCTATTCAAGAGAGAATATTCTGCCCAAAAGTTTAATGATACTCGAAACAATTTTATTTTATTTGATCAAAAAATATGGATTCACCATTTAAATTTACCAAGGAGAAAGATTTATTGATGGCCATACTTTTGATTCTAAAACTATGAAGCCTAAATCGGAAAATCTTGACCTCAAATCTTGACACAAATATCAGTGTATAATATTAATTGAGAATGATTATTGAACTGATATAGATACAGAATATAGATTCAAACTGCATTATTAGTATTATTTCAGTTGATCTCGATGCATATGTACGACACAGTCATGAAATTTATAGAGAGAGAGAACAAGGTAAAATTTTTCTCAAGTCACCTCAGAAAATATGAGTGAATTATTCAAATTTATGACAAGACATGAATTTCTAATTTTGCTTTATCTTTCTACATATCTCATTATATTTTTGTTTTTAGATTCGTATTTCAAAAACTGAATTTTTTAATCGGAAAATATTGTTGGTTAAAAAATATTTTATACAGGTAAAAGTCCTGTAAAGTGAGAAGAAATAAATTAAAAGGGGATAGATAGGGAGATCAGTTCATTTGTATAAATTGAAAATAAATAAATCTCATTTCTTATGGAGTTTAGATTGAATCAGGGTGAACAATAACGTGATATTCTCCCACGAGCTTTCCTCGATTCTCATTGGTCCATGAAATCGACCAAAAATATTCAACCCAAATTATCATTATATGTATGTTACCGTGACTTGTGTGAAAGCAGGGATTCGTACGAATCACTGAATTGGTCAGGGAAATCGGATCGTTTGAAAGAGCTTTCTGAGCTCAAGAACCAAAATTGCCTGGTTGTTTGTATACCAAAACTTAAATTACTAACCTGATGTTGGGTAAGATCAAAAGAACGATTGAAGATGATAGAAAGAATTGTTCACAGATAACAAATGAACTGAATCTTAGCATGAGTTTAGGAACACTTCGAAAGGCTGCCAGAAGAAACCTTGAATTTCGTTGTAGGAAGGCCAGAAAAGAGTTTGTTTCTTATCTGAAATCAACCAATCAATCAGACCATATTATGCTTTATCATTCATGTTTGATTTACGGATGTATTTATTCAATTGAATGACCAAATTTACATTGTTTTTCGATTCCAAAATTAACAAATAATGAAAAATTTGTTAATAAAATTCAATTCATCTTTCCAAATTTGAATCATAATCTTTTGAGTTATAAAGTCAAAAGAGCATATGCCATAAGAATAGTTTGGGTCAGTGCTTTTTATTGCGGAATTCTGTCAAAAAATATCAATTTGACCTTGAATAAGAGATGCGCTGTAGCCATTAGACAGCTAAAAATTTTATTTTTTCATTTTTGAATATTCATTTCGCTTTTGACCAAAAGTTTTATTTTCCTCTCTTCAAAATACAATTATCAATATCATTCGATCCATTTCAGATCACAATTTATAGTTTTTAATGGCCCTTTATTTGATTTATTTATTACTTTGTATTTTTTCATTGATGTGAGTCTATACGAAAATATTCTTTCTTCACATGAGAAGTTATCAATTAAAGGGCAAATTCTTTCTTGACACTATAAAATTTCACCTTGAAATTTCAAGTCGATTGAAAAAACAACAACTATAATTCAAAAGATAAATAAATTAAGTCACAGCCTTGCTGGTTTTCATAGGAACCATATTCTTTTCACTGACAACACATATCATTATTGGTGTAACGACGTGCATGTTTGTGGTTTATTTTACCTTTTATATCTACCATCTCTTCCATATATGAAACCTAATTTGTGGTTTTGGTTATATAAGAACATTTGTGACAATAAATCTAGCCAAAACATGGTAACAACTAACAACTAAAAAGGGAAAAAAATTCACTCACCATCATCCATTTACGCTGTGAGGATGAAAAGACGAGACATGTAGGAGTGTACAGTGTCACACAATGTGTTTTATCTACAGCGAGTTAGAATTAATACATATTTTTACGGCTTACTGATTAAGTGTTGGAAAATGTGTTAATGCGGATAGACTGGAGAATAGGACCATTCAGGTTTCTGACATCAATACAAAAATTAACAACCAAAGTTTCTTTGTGTTTCCCTGTGTGTATCCATCAGGATTTATGTATTCAAGTATAAAACAGGAAAGAGAGGGACAGAAAACTCGGAAGTAAATCATTCAAACAGTGAAGAAATAATTTTTGTTGTTAATTTTCATTCTTTCAACGTTACCTCTATGTAGCTGTTAAAATATTAAATGTTAATAAACACATTTAGACTTTTGTCTCTTGGCCAGCTACACTTTGCCTTCTCTCTCGGTTAGTAATGCTAGGTTGGACGGAAGACTTGAAAAAACATGTGAATTATCACCTTTCATTTTCACTTTGATACGTCGTTGCACGTTGAAGAAAAGTCTTTTATTGTATCATCATGTTAACTTCATCTATTTTATATATTTTGATTTTTTTTAGATTTTCAATTAACCTCTTAATGGAATATAGGAATTCAATATATTCCTAATCATTCATGAGCTAAAAATAACTGTTGATTCGTAATCAGCAACCATGTCATAGACAAAAATATTAAACTGTGACTTTAAATTGATACCGTAATGCATTTCTAAAGCTAATGTAGACCTAAAAATCTATGTAAGCTCCAGCAATTCTGATTTATAGCCGTCTAATAGTTATAAATTGGGACATTCTCTCGTTAGTCTTGTGACTGTTATAAGGGGATAAAGAAAGGGAATATAGCTTTGATTTGATTAATGTTTCCATAATTATAAAATACAATAGAGCAATGAGTTGACAAGATACACTTGAAGGAAAAAGGAATCGAGAGGGAGGTGGCCATAAATGAGACTCAGTCATAAAAATCTTCTTCATTGCTTGTAATATAATGATAATAAATACAGTTAATCTCTTTCCTGTCTATTCTTATATCATAGAATCATTGTACAATTCATCAAAATGTAATAAAAATGTATTATTATCCTTATTACATTTGAAAAGTATGCATGATAGTCTACCAAAGTTTATTCTATCCCATTTGGAATACTCATATGTAGGGGGAAAGAAAAGCAGATAAACCCGTACTATGAATGGAAAAAAAACATGTTACATAAATCTTTCAATTCGAGCACAAAAACATCAATGTGATAGTCTCATTATTATTATTATGATGTAATAATAGAAATTCGGATGAAAACTCTTGGGCATAATGTTTGCCTATATACCCCCGCCCGCCCATATCTAGCTACAGTTTTGTTTTTCAAAAAAATGTATATATCAATGAAATACTTGGCAATAAGTGTATGTTTTGTGTACAACTTTTGAAGGGTCATAAAAATATAAATATGTACATGCAAGTAGAGTTTGTATTAAAATGTAAATTGGTAAAGATCCTACAAAATTTTTTGCATTACATTCCTGTGTGTATAGAAGGGGAAATATAATGGTTTTTCAATGTATTTTTGTTATTTTGCAATGATTAAAATATAGAATTCTTTCTCATTTGGGTTTTGCTATTTTTCAAGTAATCGTGTTAAATTTTAACAAAAATTTATTCATTCTGTTTAAAGACAAATTTTTCAACTACAATATGGGTTAGATTAAATTGTAGATTGAGAGGGGCCATAAAAAGATGGTACACAGAGGTTAAGTTGACGAGGATAAGGAGACCATGTTGTGAAAAAAGGGGGACTCAAGAAAAGTGTGCAGTTCCTTTTTTATAACCATACTACAGTGCGACATAATTAGCATTAAAATTTATGTTCTTTACTCAAATTTCATTGGTCGTATTTAAACAGCCAATAGAAATGTTTCACTCGAAAATTAGAAAATTGGACGGTAGATGTTTAAGTTTTCATTTCGTCTTTCTTTACTCGCTAGATAAAATGGTGTTGACAGTACCCTTATTGAATTAATTGAAGTGTTTTCAAAGAAAATATGGAATTAATAATTTTATTCTTCATTTTCCAAATCAATTCTCAGTCAAATGTTTATCCTCAAATTGGGTCTGTCCTACCATTGGGAAGTAAACCAAATTATCATGATGATAATGATTCCCTGAATAAATGTGACACAATTAAACATGATTTCTGTTCCTCTATGCAGTATAACCAAACCATGGTTCCAACCTGGCTTGGCTTGTCTAGCCAAAATGATGCTAATAACCGGATATCTGATTATGATCCATTGATCAATCTCAAATGCTCAAATTATCTGCAAATGTTTCTTTGTACAATTTATTTCCCTATGTGTACACAAGTGACAAAAGAGCCTATGCATGTCTTACCTTGTAAATCTTTATGTCTTCACGTGAAGAACCAATGCGAAAAATACATGCTTCGTGTACAATATTCATGGCCAAAAGATTTATCATGTGATAAACTTCCGGAGCCAGACGAGCTTTGTGTTGGTCCAGAGAATTTTTCCTTGGATTTGAAGAAAAATTTAATTAGTCCGGCTGGAGAAAATTCTGTCGTTAAAAATACGCTATTCCCAGATGAAAATGAAGAAAAATATTCGTGTTCATCCGCGGAATTGCGTATTTCATCAACATTGCCAGACGATGGGAAAAACACCGACAATTCCCTTATAATTCCCGTTACATCAAATGGTAATAAACTCACATGCCTGAGTCATTGTGAAGCTAATATATTTTATCGACTCAGTGATAAACAATTTGCAAATCATTGGCAATTCATTTGGTCATTAATTTGCTTTCTAAGTAGTTTCCTAACAGTTATGGCCTTTTTCAATAATCGGAAACGTTTTAATTATCCCGAAAGACCAATATTCTATATATCACTATGCTACTTACTTTATTCATCGGGATATCTCTTCAAGAGTATTGTGGGTTATGAGGCAGCCAGTTGTCATCCATTACATCCTACATCGTCTCAAGTCAGTGATGATGCTACATCTGCACTGTTACAAAATATTCAAAAGTATCTCATTAGTCCTGGATATGAGACGCCGATATGTACAGGAATATATTTAATATTGTCCTACTCAAAAATGGCCTCATCAATGTGGTGGGTTGTTTTGGGTATATCCTGGTATCTGAGTACAACACGCACTTGGAGTCCAGAAGGTGTCGAGTCAATAAGCAGTATCTTCCACATGATGGCCTGGTCTGTACCTGCAATTCGTGTAATAATTTCATTAATTTTACATAAAATTGATGCTAATGAGCTCACTGGACTTTGCTCAATTGGCAATACTGATGCTAAAACATTTTTATTATTTGAAATAATACCCATGGCTACAACTCTATGTTTAGGTCTGATATTTATGCTAGTCGGCTTTGTCTCAGTAATACGTGTCCATAAAGACCTTAAAAGTCCACCTGCTTCTATACAAGGAAATGAGACTGAGAATAGCAATCGGAGAAGACTTGAAAAACTTATTGCAAAGTTGAGCGTTTTTACAGTCCTCTATGTGATTCCATCAATAAGTCTGATCATTGGACAAATTTACGAGTATACTCAAATGCCCTACTGGTCCTTAGCCCTACGCCATTTAAATTACAATTATCCTGATTGTATAAATCCATTTGGAATAAAATGGTCTGAGGAAAAGTGCCATCCAAAATACGCTCCTATTCCAGAAATCGGAATGTTGAAAATCTTTGCATCTCTCGTGATAGGAATAACATCAGGTATTTGGATTTGGGCCAATAAAAAGACCCTAACAGATATCCAAAAATGCTGCTGTGGACGATCAGCATCATCAAAGAAAAAAAAATTTCTCAAAGCCGACCATCAAGAATTTTTTAAAACACGGGGCCAAGAACCGATAAGTTCCCTTTCCTCAGGTCCCACATTTACACAATTGACAACAAACGGACCAAGTACCACACGATTTAATTCCACAAACAACATGTCACATGGGCTTGGTAATAATACAAATAGTTATTATGCCTATGATATATCTGGAATTAATGATTCAAAGAAATTTGCGTCTTGTGTATAAGATTATTCAAATTTTTCACTCTAATTTTTTTATTTGGAAGCGGATGCATTAATAAATTTTGTACAGATTATTATATAAAAGAGAAAAAAGCATTTAAATTTTAAAAATATATGATATATATATAATATATTATATTATCTTGAATGATTTTTTACTTGGCCAAAATCTTTGGTATGACTCCTAATAATATTCATAGGATAGGAACCACCTATTAGGTAGTGAGATTGATAAAATACTGCAACAAAATTGACGCCAATAACTATTTTATCGATTAGTTGGGAAACTTACTTCAAAGTAACCACATGTATTAAAATTATAGAAATAACAGATAGTATCAATTTGATACTCAATAATTATTTGTTAAAAATTCCTTACATTTAATTTAAACATAATCTATACAATATTTATTGACATTAATCAATTATTTGAATAATTAATTTTCCTTGCGGAAATTCAAATCTAAAACTAAAATGTAATTGTAATTCCTTAAACTATGGACCCAAAGGAAAAAGAAAAAGATATTGAGAAACTAGTTTCTAATGATTTTAATAAACAAAATGTAATTAATCACTGTTTCTCTACTGGAGGTTTGCTTCACAATCAAGCACGTAAAGTCTTATGGCCAAAAATGTTTGACATCAAACTTAATCAAGACTTTGAACTCATTCAAGATGACATCATCAAGTCCCACAAAGATTACAATCAAGTTTTACTCGATGTTAATAGAATGAAATCCCTCGTCTCTCCATCAACTACTGATGACGAATATGAAGTTATAAAACAAAATGTTACTAGTATCGTCATGAATGTTTTAGCAAAAAACAAATCACTTCACTATTACCAAGGTTTTCATGATATTTGTTATATATTCTATCTTGTCCTTGGTACTAAATTGTCAATTCAACTTATGGATAGGCTTGTTGAAATCAAATTCAAGTAATTAATTCTCAATTCTTTATTTTGTTTAGGAAATTTATGGAGGAGAATATGGATTCTACAGCTGAATACCTCAATATAATTTACGTTCTTCTCAAATATGTTAACCCTGCATTACTATTTAAAATAGAGGAAATTGGAGTCGAATCGACATTTGCTATTTCCTGGGTCATAACTTGGTTTACCCACGTCTTGCAAGATATTACAGATATTATTAGATTATACGATATATTTTTGGCTGATGAATCATCTCTGATTTGTATCTACTCATGTGTAGCTATTATGATGATTAGTATAACAGATTTTCGAGATGATCTTACAGATTTTGATGAAATTTTTGTATGCTTAACTCAAATGCCAAAGAAATGCTCTGTGGAATCCATTGTCCGAGAGACTTTGAAGTTGTATCAAAGAATACCCCCTCAGAAATTGAAATCAGATTCAGATTTTCATTTAAAATACTTTTTGAGAAATCAGAAAAATTCCAAGATCGCCCAAATTGTTCGCAGAAGGATTACATATGCTGGTCGATTTGGCTACTATATTTATCGATATAATCTTTCTGAGCATGTTGAAAATGTATCAAAGCATCCGTATATGGTTGCTTTTGGTCTAGGAGTGATTTGTGTCACTGTGCCATTTCTTAAATCGTACATTTCTGGGTTTTGAAAAAATGACTACAACGTGATTTAGCTATTATTTTTAGAATTTTATTAAAAATTTTATGGAAAATACACTTATTTTTTAAACCCATCTTATTTTCTAAATAAAAATCTAATTCCTCAAATAAATATTTACTAATCATTATTTTCAATTTCAGATAACCAGATGATTCATGCATATTTTCTGATATTTTTCTTCAATGTTTTGACTTCAATAGAAGTACCCGTCTCAAAAGTTGGCCCAGGCGATGCTAAATTTGTCCAGTTGATTGAATTCTACTCATCGTCACTTTCAGCGTATGCTGATGTCAATTCTGATCGAAGGACAGATGTTATTGTCAGAAATATTGATAACTCTGTTAGTGTATTCTTAGAGCCTGATGCTAGAGAGTCAAATAGCTTTATATTTGGCCTACATAAGAAAACTCTGCCAACTCGTGTTGACTTGCTTAGCAATTCAACAATCAAACATCCGATTCGATCAATGGCCGCCAGTGATTTTAATGGAGACTCTATTGTCGATTTATTTATCTTGTCTGGACCCAGCTCTGATCCTCCGTACTTTTCAAGTATTTGTTATGGAGATAGGAATCCGCATTTTCGGCTCAGTAAGCTATTTTCTTATTATTCTCGAAATAATGTATTTTTTGAATTTAATATTCTTGTAATTCTAAAGTATGGATTTTTTCAAAGTAATAATAATAGATGAAATAAAATTGTATATCACTATAGCCTATCATAAATTAAATTTTTCTGTATATATATTTACTTTTGTCAATGTAGAAGAAGATATTCTTTTTAGTCATAATTTATTGATTATTGGGCTTTTTATAAATAATTATTATATCAATAATATATTGTAATCTAATAATTTAATTTCAAAAGAAGTATTCTAACTTATCCTATAACTAGCATGTCGAGATGAGCTTGATAAATTCGATGGACAACCTTTGATTGCTGACTTTAATGGTGATCGTGTAGCCGATATCTATGGCCAAGTTGGCGAAAAGAGAATAGCATACTTTGGAGGGTAATTTGAAATTTCTTTCCATTCACTGTTAAAATAGTCTTTTGAATAAATCATCTAAAATTTTGCTTAGAACCCAACTAACAAAGGTGGAATCACAATACTCAGGACCTTCATGGGCAGATATAGGTTATTCTGCTTTCGGAGATTTCGATTCTGACGGTATTTCAGATGCTATAATAACAGTTATTCATGAAAATGTTATGAAATTTCAATTCCTCTCTGCAGCCATGTCCCATGGCCAGAATGTTCCAGACTTTTCTAAATCTAAATTTATTAATTTACCAAAACCTGTTATTGAAGCTGGATCAAAAGCTGTCATCGGACAATTTAGACTTGGAGATTTCGGTTAGTTAACCACTTGATTTTAAATTGACAAGAATGTTAAAATGCGAGAAGAATATACTCCAGTCATCTCTCTTATTTTCCCTCTCCATCTATTTTTGTCCAGGAACATGTTAACTCTTTTAGAATTCAAAATTTTTCATTTTTATCAAATTTTAGATATGAATGGATCCATCGATATTCTGTTACCCGTTTGCACATCCTTGAACTGCAAAGGGACAAGCAAAATCTATGTGTTTAATTTCAAGAGTTTTGAAGTAAGTCGTCAAATGACTAATAAGAATCGATAAATACTGAACCTTTTATGAAACTTTTTTAATACTTAGAGTTTGGGCGTATAAATCTCATTTAATTGTATTTAATAAACTCAATAATTAAGAGGTTGTTTACACCTGAGGTTACAGTAAAAAGCAAAATCACGCGTTCATAGCATGTTTATCTCTTTCTGCCACAACTTTAAGATTTTTTCGATATCCTCATTTAATTCAAGTTAAAACCCTATCAGGGCATAATCTTGTCCCTTTAAAAGGTTGGCAAAATCTAATCTGAAAACGTATCATAATCCAGAAATATCTATGATTAATTTTCTTATTTTTCAAGTGGAAAGAGATCCCGATACACTTGAAGCCAGTTGGATTAGATTCATCGTGGTCTGGAGAATGGTCTTTTACTCCGATATCAACTGAATTTGAACTTTCTTCTTCTCAATTAGTTGGTTTCTCTCATGGTGACATTGATCTCGACAGTTTTCTCGACTTGACTATCGCACTAACATATCATTCCACCGATGGCTCTAGTAAAGTAGTTGTTCCTGGAATTTTGTTGAGTGATTCATTCAAGTCATTTAGAGCTTACCTCTTACCTGGCTTCATTAGTCCGGACGATAAGATTGATCAAATATCATTTTTTGACCAAAATGAAGACGGAATTCTTGACTTGTGGATAGTGACAGAGAAGAATAAATTTAAAACAGCTAGACTTGTACAACAGATTCAAAGTTCAAATAACTACTTCTTGATGGTAAGCTAAAGTTTTTCATCTCGCAAATTTAATGCTTCTTTTATTCTCATAAAATCTGCAGCTCAATTAGTGATAGATTTCTTTTTACAGAAAAATTGAGTTCTTCTACAAAATCAACTCTCATAGTGTTCTCATGAGTTATTATTAGATAAAAATGTACCAGATACTATTTATCTAAAACCTACAAGGTGTTTATCAATAAAAATCTTTAGAAAGAGTTTGATGCATGGAATAGAAAAAGCATTAAGATATATTAAAAACCTTTTAGGTTATGGTATTGAACGGTTTATGTGGAGATCCATCTCAATGTCCTATTGCTTATGGGTTACCTGTGCCAGGCTCAAGTGCCAGTTATAGCACCTATACAATAGATGGAAAAATAGAAAAATCTTATGCTGTTCAAGCTCCACTGTCAACATTCAACTCTCTTGAGCTTCCTTACATGATATTTGGACTGAGTGAGCTCGGAAATTACATTGAAAACGTTCATGCCTACGTTCCTGACAATACTAATGTATGTGAAATTAATCCTGAAAGTTTTTTAACCTTGAATTTATCTTATCTTTTCCCTTAGCCTCATTTGACTAGAAAAACCGAGTTCACTGTTCCCGATTCTCAACTTGTTGTGAACCCATATCCCAAGAAAACTCCGGAATAGTAAGTCACATAGTTTTTATATGAACTCTCAAAATAATAATAATTATTATTATCATAATAATAAATAATCTGAATTCCTAATTGAGCGCCGAATTATCATTTCAAAGATGATGGAGGTTAAATTTGGCATTTTTTTGCCTCTAAAACCAGTTATCTTCTAAACTATGAGTGATATCGAGCAGGCGATTGCATGTTTGGAATCTACAATTATTGTTTTACCATAGAAAGTTAGTTTATCTTTTCCCATGGCCTTAGGAAATACGTTTTCAAAAAAACTTTTTAAAATATTTGACTAGATTTTCAAGAAATCATCCTTCTTCAAGTAACTTTGGTTAGCATGAGTGAAAACCGATCTTTATAAATTATACATAATTTTGTAGATTAATAAATTTCTTTTCTAATGAGGGGAGAAAAAATATTCTAAGAATCTTTTAGTTCAAATTATCGCTCAAGAAAATGTTGTGTTCCACTGGTGGAACAATGGGTCATGAAAGGTTAAAAAGTTTCCACATTTTTCTCAGTATTTTTTCAACTGGCATATGAGAGCCTGATAATTTGGATTTTAATAATTATTATAATCCTCCATCATTTTCGAGTTTTTTATATCAACTTCACAAAAAAATTAACAATTTCTTCTTTTATTTTTAGCTGGAGAGTGACCTTATACCTTCAACCTCTTTATAATATGAAGGTTCTATTTATTGCCATAACACTGTTCAGCTTGTGCATCATTCTAGCGATCATCATAGGTATTCTACAATGCATTGAGAAGAAGGAGGATGAACGCGAAAAAATGACAGAAGCCCAAGGTTTCCACTTTGACTCAATGTAAAGTAAAAACTTATTTTTTATACACATTCTCTCTGCGACATGTTAAATTAACCAAACCACTATTATATATCAGTAAAAAAGATCAATAAATGAAAGGAAAGTTTTCTTTGGACCAGGGAACCTTATCATGTGTGTGCAACATATATCAGATGTGAAAAAGATTTATTTTTATTTTCTTTTTATTTTTAACAAACAATAATAATCTTTCAAAGTTGAAATAATGAGACTAAAAGTGTACGTGTAACATCTCATTTCAACTTGGATATCATTCATTTAACATTGGTTTTCAGAATATACTTCTATGAATCTATTTCGTTTTTCAATTTATCTACTGTACATCAAATTTTAGTATTTTTCTATTTCATGTTTCAAGGATTTTCGAAAAGGGAAATTTCTAAAAAAGTAAATTGAATTTCCTCTTTTATTTTCAGAGTCAATAAAGTAATTAGATTTTTGTTTTGGATCGGAAAAGAACTTTTAATTTGTATTCATTATTTACTCCTTATTTCTTCTAAGGTTACTCACTATTGGTCATACTGGGTACTAAAAAAACTTTTATTATCGTTATTATACATTAGACCATGCATCGTTATACAAAACCTAAATATCACGAGAATTTTCCGTGAACAACCAAATGTTGCTCAGCTCCCAATTCTCAGTGCTTGATTTGAAAATTGAGATCATTTTATACATAAACTATCAATAGATATCGATTGAGAATTAATATTGATCAAGGATCATAAATGTTATGTGAGTACTAAAAAAATTTTTTCGGTACTTTTTTGAATAATCTTTTTAAGAATTGAAATAGGTCTCCTCATATCATTTGATTATTATTGCTTTTAGCTAGATCATCTCTCCCAAATTTATGGAATAACAGATCGAAAAAGAAATCCTAAGAGTCATTTCATTTCTTTTGAGACTCATCTATAGTAAACGTGAACATTTTTGCATTGGCCCAAAATAGAGTCAGAAGTTCTGACTCAGAACCGAAATTCAATAAACCACTATAAATAAACAAACAAAAATCAAAATGTTACAAGGTATTCATCGATGCATTTAGTTTTCAACTCATATTTTTAATTTTTAAAAGCTTTATTGCGAAGATCAGAGAGATTGTAGAGAGTTCAACCCTAAAAGTCCCAGAGAATTTTTTTCATGACTCGCATTCAATCTTTTGTCTACCCTATGGTAGTGTGAATTCGCTGATTACGAATCTACAGTTGTTTTAATGCAACTATTTTTTGTTCAAAAGTTATCGATCAAAAAATGACCCATTTTGACCCAAAATCAGGCTATTTTTGTAGCTTTAGCAGAAAATGTTCAGGCGAATGTATATTTGAACTCTACAGGTATTATTACTCGATACTTTTTATCTATGACCCTTCGTGAGAAGGTTTTCCCCTATCAAATGGGGGACAAACGAAGTATTTTCTGAGGTTTAAATAAATAAAATGAGGGTTAAATTAGAGAACAGTTGCCCCCTCTTGTTTATTTCTAAGTTTACTTTGAATCGTCACCGCAAGGGATTCGTTTTCATTTCATCGATGTTAAAAAGCCCTTAGTCTCCTTGTCATTGAGAAAAATTACTGGAAAACAAGAGGGGGCAAATGTTAGCAATAAATTAGCCAAAATGAGTTGATAAAATGATATCTGATAGCAATAACACAGTGGGGCTTCAAGGGTTAAAAGCACCAGGGTATATAAAAACCTGTTTTATTTAGGCCGACTTGTAAGCGAACGATCAAAATCAAGGTTTTAGATCACATATTGGAGGGGGGTGAATTAGGCATATATTGATTAGAGCTTCGAATTGTCTAGTTTGAAAAAAATATAATGTTTAGATTTCATAAATAATCCCGGCAAGAAAATCATTCTATCAGATCACAAGTAATTTGATCGTGAAATCTAGATCATAGAGAACACAATTAATAATTGATTTTTTCAATTACACAAATAAATAATTATTCAACAGTAACTGTTTAGAAGTAGTTATAGTATCAAAAAATTTTAAAAATCTTATTAAAATTATTATTTATTTTTAATGAAACTTTCAAGGGATATCTCTAAAAAAACCTTTACTTTTAATTTTAAACTTTCTGAGTAATGATCGATATCTTAGCCAATTTATGAATTGATTTCACATCTAAAAATAACTTTCTTTTTTTTGATTACTTTCATTACCAAGGACAACAGCTAGATTTTATAGAAATAAATAGAACACATTCGAAACAGACTTTGATACTTTTGTAACCTGATTGAATTCTCCGAGTTATACTCGATATTTTTAGTATCAGGTTAAGTTCTGTACAAGAATTACGCATGAAAAATAGTTGATTAAAGCAAATTCTCGTCATATTACATCTCATTTAGTGAATATGACAACTGAGCAGCTAGAGAAAGCAAGTCATCCTGTTCTTAGTGAAAATAATGAGGAATTTGTCAACTTTAATAGAAAAACAACTCAAATTTACTTAAAGTATAAGAAAATGTATGAAAATCCTTTGACCAGATGGAAAATGAATAATGTCAAATGGATAAAACGGATACTATATGACGCAGACACCTTATTTGAATTGGCTAATGATGATTTCGATTCATTTCCTAAAATTATGATGATGCTGGCCACATATAAAGGTCTCCTAACATTACTTTCAATCTTTAAAATTGTTCAGAAACCAAACGAAAAAACTCTAATTGAAATTGACCAGAGCTTTCGCCGATGGTGTGAGGCAGACGTCTCGAATTTGAATATGACAAGATCGATTTATGAAGGAATTTCTAGATTAAAGGGTGATCATTTGATTAAGGAATATCTCGAAGACAGACTCGAAAATATAGAGTCTTGTGTGAGGCAATACGAGAAGAACAAGCCGAAGAAGACCAAGAAGAATAAATGAGCATGATTTTTGATACATTTTGATTTTTTTGATAATTTCAACTTTTCAGAAAAATAAAAATTCAATTTTTGTTTAAACGTTTGTACTTTTCAGAATTTTTTATAACGATAATATTCCGATAGAATATTCAGTTTTAATTAGAATATAGAAAAATAAGCCCTAAATATTTCATCATTTTCAGATATAGATTTTTAAAACTAAAATTCACACCAAAGATTTTACAAAACTTGAAAGCTAAATATTTCCATGCTATTCAAAATTTTACTTCATATGTCTAAATGAGAATAGTTTCAACGTTTAGATGGAAATTTAGTACAATAGGACATGAAATCGATATTTTTGAGCCCTCTTTTAAAAAATTCATTGTTCGTCAAGCAATATCCCACAATCAAACCTAATTTTCAATAATAGTTTGTATAACGATGAATAAATGCTGAGAACTTTTAAAATTTCTAAAGATACTCCCTTGCTATCGATATTTTTGTTAACTTTCACTTAAAATTTAGTTGATTACTGCAGCATATTGAGAATAAAATAAAAAAGTGCAAAACCAAAGAATCACATCAAATGCAAACCCCTCTGTGGGCGTGTTGATATAAGGGTGTTTCATCAACTTTTATCAAAAATTTATAAATAGCCTTTTCCACTAGGTTGAAGCGATACAGATACAACATGAGATTCATTATCGCTTTTCTCCTGGTCATCTTGATATGTGGAGTCTTTGCCATTGATGAAAATAATTCTAAAATGGGTAAAAAGGAGAACGCAATTTATGACGATCAAAATAACCAAAATATAGATGATGGCAACGATGATGATGTTGACGATCTAAATGGCCCTGATGATGACGACGATGATGATGATGATGATGATGATGATGATGATGATGATGATGATGATGATGATGATGATGATGATGATGATGATCATGATGATGATGATGATGATGATCATGATGATCATGATGATGATGATGATGATGATGATCATGATGATGATGATCATGATGATGATCATGATGACGACGATGATCATGATGATCATGATGATGATCATGATGATCATGATGATGATCATGATGATCATGATGATGATCATGATGATGATCATGATGATGACGACGATGAAGACAAGGATGATGATGACGACGATGAAGACAAGGATGATGACGATGATGATGACGACGACAAAGATGATGAGAATGACGATGATGATGCTGATCAAGAGATAAAACTGTTCGAAATTGAGACTGAATTAGAAAACGCTCCAAACTTCAAAAAGATGCTTCATAAGCAAATTAAAATAGCAAAAGGCTTGGACAAGATTGAGGATTCAGAGGAAGAAGATCGCGATTCCGATGATTTCCAGCCGACAACAGAATCATCAACAAATAAAAGCTAGACTAAAATCGGAACCCTGTAACAATCATGGCTGTGTGCATTTAATGCTCAAGCATATTTTAGCTAATAAAAATAATTTCCCATAGAAATTTAATCGATTTGAAATTTTATCATATTGAAAGATTGAACTGAAAATATTCCTATTCTTGATCTACAATGTAGATTCTACACTGGAGAGATAGATTTCTAGCTTGGATCTGAATCTAAATGGACTCCTCAGGAGATTTTTTCTATAGTTTTTCTCATGATAAAATATTTATCTCCTTATCATTTTCAATCTCGTTTAAGTGAAACAAGTTTTGTGGATCAACAATCTATCAAAAGACTCAAAATTTTTTACGACTACTTGATAGTATTAATATCAAATTTGAGAGATTTTTTTATTGAAAATAGAACTTTGTCACAGTCCACAGTTCCACATAAATTTTTAAAAATTCTAAAGAAAATTTATTACAACAAAATATTCATTCTGATCTACATTTTCCCTAAGCAAAATGGAATTGAACATGTTAGAATTGAAAAATCAATGCCTAATCTATAGTTTTATCAGTGATTAAAATGCAATCTAATTTTTCAGTTGATAAAGACTGGTTAGAAACGTAGCTTTAATGTGTTATGGAAAATTTGTACGTATAAGAAAAAAAATCTAAGGCATTTTTCTTCTACTGACTTCAAGCTACATGTGAAATTGATTTAATATTTGGGATATTTTTAAAAATTAAAGGATCTTCTTGATCTCAGATCAACCAACTTTTGATTAAAAAATTGGATTATATTTGAATCATATTTATCCCTATATTTATGAAAGTATTCATTGAAAAAAAAAAATTGTTAAAGTAAGTCTATTTACTATAGTATTTAGTTTTTCTTCAATTGGGAATATATTAGATGAGGTGAGTGAAAATAATAGAAAAACCGGAAAAGTTTTAGATACATTTGCACTTGATTGAGTTCACCAAGTTAAAATAAACTAAACGCAATAATAATGTAAAATATAAACTGATTTATCATTTTGAATGAGGTCAATCAAATTAATAATTAACACAATTATCAAGATATCATCATGAGCAAGCTTCCGACACCAGAGGAAGATAAAAACTTTGACTTTCTTAGTCAAAAGACAATAAAACTTGTCAAGGATTACTTGCGTAAATACAAAAAGAACATTTTTCCCAAACTATACCGAAGTGAAGAGACAATAATCGACAAGGTTATTCGTGATACTGGTTTGTTGTTCAATCAGGCAGAGCTTGAATTTGACAACTATGAGAAAATATCTCTAATGCTGAGCGTCATGGAGGCAACATTATTCATTCTCATTGAATGTAAACTCATAAAAGAACCAGTACGCTCGACAATAAGTGAAATCGACAAAAAATTCAAACGCTGGTGCAGTAGAAATGTCAACGATGAAAGTATGATGAATTTAGTCGGGCAAAGCTTCCAAAATCTTCCCGACACTCCAAAATGGATGGCTGAATTGAAATCACGCTATAACAGAATACAGAAGAATATACAAACACTCAAGAATCGAAAATTTCCCCAAGAACTCCGCAAAAAGCATGATATTCTCTCAGGTATAAACAAAGAGGTTGATACCGTTTCCAATATAAACTATGATGAAACCGTTGAGCAGGTGACAGATGCTGTCAACGAATTCCACGTTGAGGACAACAACTATTATTAAATTCGTACATTTTTATTCTAAACATTTCCATTAAAATTTCTACAATTTTTCTACAAATTTTCAATTAAATTTAGTTATATTAAAAAAAGTAATTATTGTTAAACAATTTTATTCGATTTAACATGCTCATTGGTCACATTTAAATTCTCTTCCTTCTTCATGTAGTTTAAGAGATCTACAGCAATTTTTCTCTCTAAGGAAATTTTATCAGATTTTTTAATAACCTCTTCAATCTGATGTTGAGTCAAGCTTCTATTCAACACATCAGAATAATAAGTCATGTTTACCATGTTATTGAACCAGATGCACACTGAAATTCGCTGACTGAATTTTCTCGAAATCTCCATCAAAGAAATGCAAACATTGGAAACTTTAATAAGGATATTATTCTTTTCATTATCCCTAAGAATTTCATTCGAGAGAATTGTCTCTTTAAATAGAAGATACCAAACTTGCAAGTCGTTGAGCATTTCCTCTCGGGTGCTTTTATTTTTGGCACTCGATCTGAAATAATTTTCCCCAAAGATGTTCTCAAAAGTCATGATGGACAAATCTAATGACTTTTCTAAGGATAAATCTTCATTTATGAAATATACAGACTTATTTTTTCCTATAATTGACTCTGAAGGTTCAGAAATCTCTTTTAGCCTCGAGGATATCTTGATGAGGTACTCTTCCTCTTCTGGAATCGCAAGGATTATTTTTTTCAATGTATCTTCCAAGTTTTCCGATTTGAAATTCATCACATCGTATAATACCAAAATTACAATGCATCGATTCAGTAAATATTTTAGTTCCTTGTTAACTAGCTCCAGCCTAGTTAAAATTCTCATTGAGACTCTTATAATAAATCCAGTAAACTTTCTTTTCGTATGAACATTGACATTGAAATCGGAGGAAATGAAAAGCATTCCGAACCATTCCTCGTTCAGATCAGTGACACGATCTTTTTCATCCGGAAAAATTTTCAATATAGTCTTTAGGGAAATAAATCTTTCCATGAATATTCTGTAGTATTCTCGAATTATATCTTTAAGATGGCCTTCTGCATCAAAATTCTCATCAAGGACGGTCATTTTTGAGAGTTCCGGCTGACTTGTCAAGTGAGAAATAACATAGGTTAGAGCACTTTTCAGCCTATTTCCCAAATCGTTTTCTTCACTTATGAAGCCGATTAGCTCCTTGAGAACTTCCAGAGTCAATCCTTCTTCAAAATGCTTTTCATACCACTTTTTATAGCACAAAACAATCCATTTAAGACACAGTTTTGTTGCTGAAGTTACCAGATTACATTTATCAAGAACATTGCAAATTTTCACACTTAAATTTCCCACCAATAAGACACAGTCTTTTTCCCTTTTGATTCGAAAAAATATCCAATTAATTAAATAATCGAACCATTTCTCAATAAAAAGAAATGTTTGATTCAGCTCACTCTGTTGACGAATGATATCAATTGATTCGTTGAACATTTTCATTATGCAATCATTCCAATGCGAGAGGGTCTCCTCAAATTTGCAAAATTGCGTAGTTTCTTCATCCTGATCAATGACAGATTCCATCTGTGAATTTGTCAGGATGAAGTTTTTCGACAACAATCTGATTATGTCATTTGGAATGTTTGGTATAGGCTTAATTGACTCGATCGACTCTTTAACCATCTTTAGACGATAATCTCGATTTTCATCAGAATAATTCCAATATTTGATGCATTTAAGTACTTTTGTGATCAACTCAGAATTTTCCTCATCACACAGCTTGCAGTCTCTAAAGATGACTAAGAAATTTCTGCACAGCTTCAAAATCAGATGAGATTTCATGTATCCGTCAAAGTTTCGGTTGATATTTTCAAGGATCTTATTGTGATCCTTTATGAGACGGTTTATTATTTTTCTTTCCTGACTTCCCGTGCGTAGCCATGGAAAATGAGTGTAATTATTATTGACAAATGCGGTACAATGTCCATTGATAAGTTGTTTCATTTTTGAAAATGTTTGAAGGTGTATTCGTCGGATTTGTTCATTCTTAATATCTTCCATGTAAAAATAAACTCAAGTCGAATTCTTAAGGATTTTGATTGATTTTGAAATGCGCAAAATTATTTATAAGATGAAAAATTTGTAAACTAGTATTTGTTACTGAAAAGTAGTTGATCAAATCATTAAAAACATTAATGAATCAGTTTAATTTGATTTGGACTCATCAAAAACAAAACTTGTATGCATGTGAGACAGTGTTTCTTGAATAAACATTGAAATTCAATTTTAATATTTACACAAGAATAGTGGTGATTATAAAGCCATTTTAACTCATATCAAAATTCAAAAGACTGATCATACAATGGAAAAAGTTGAACTTAGATTTTGTGGAAAGAATGGTGAGCTTCATCATCCAACCGTCACGCCAACGATCAACTTCAATTCAAATGAAGATGCTCAATTAATTAACGAAATAATTAGTAAAAAGAAAACTGACAAGAACAAAATATTTCACATCCTCGGTAATAGGACTTGCAAGGAACGTCAGGCTATTCGAGAAAGTTATAAAAATTTATTTAAAGCTGTAATTACAACTCTCTGTAATAATACTTTTAAAGGATCTTCAAGTGGAATTATCTAACAAGACCATGTTTGATGCAAAACTCTTGGTCAAGTATTTGTTTTCTACATACGAGGAGATTACAGCAAGTCTCATACAGGAGTCATTAAAAGATTCTCAAATGATTACATTTTTAATTGGTACAGCGACGCCGGAAGAGTTGAAGGAAATTGCATTACATTATGAGAAAAGTTTGAAAGACTCTTTAACCTTTTTTTCAGTTACAGGCAAAACTCTTGCCAGTGATTTGTCAAAAGAGACCTCAAAGGACTTCAAAATGTGCATTTTGGCAATATCCAAAGGGTCAAATGAAATTCCTACCGAGATAGCATATCAAAGATATTTAACGGACGGGCCAAACGTTTTCATCGACATGGGCAAGTGTGATAGATACATTGAAACATTTTTGAAGATCAAAAATGAGTAAGACTTCAAAAAAGATAACTTGCTTTCTTCTTAGGGCTAAAGGTCCTCTTTTCTTGAACTGTATTTTGGATTTGATATCTAAGGAGAATGTTTGGAATATAACCATGGTCAATTTAGTTTTGGCAAAAGTAAGAAAAAAGTTTTGAAGTATTCTTTAGAAGCACAAAATTCAGCTTTTAGATTTGATTGAAAAGATACCTTCAAAGGATGTTAGACAAGTCATAAGGATTACCTGTAATTGAAATAATTTACACACTTTTTTCAGTCTTTTCGAAGCTGAATAGACCGACTGTATACTCGGAAATTCTTGATAAGGCGATAAGAGGGGCGGGAACTAATGAAAAGTTATTGATTCACGTTCTGCTGGGACGATGTGAAGTGAGTTTTTTTTGCAATTAACACAGATATCATTTGATAAATAAACTTTTTAAATATTTTTCGAATACAATTATAAAATTTAAAGAGAACGAATACACCGAATAGCCTACACTTTAATGAGTAGACTCAGAGAATTTCGTAGATCCGAAAATCTTTGAATAAGATTTCTTCGTCAAAAAACAGTACGAATCATAAATTTGAACTCAGTGGGTAGTGGAGAGCGGTTCTCTAATTAGATTATAATCGAGGTATATTTGGCAAATCGTAACTGTTGATAAATTAATCAGGGATAATCCGAATAAATTTGTAGACTAATTTTTAAACTTCTTTTCTTGCTACATGACTATGTTGTTTTTTGGATTGTATTGGTCTATCTGTAGAAAAAGAAAGGGGAGAGAAAGGTGTAGTATTTCTAAAAAAATAAGGATTATTAGAGTAATAACTCTGATAATATGTAGTTCATCACCTGAAGGAAAATTAAGATTAAGATTAGAATAAAAAAACATTTGAATTTGTTGGTGAGTCGGAACTCATTTTGAAGACGAGTAATTAGTGATAAAGCTTTTATTTCGCCGGATCTCATCAGACTCTTACACCGGCTTGATTTATATATTAAATTAATTAACAAAAGTGTATCCTCTTATTGGTTGGTTTGGGAATGCGATTGGGGAGGGAGTGGGGTTTCTCTTGTTGTTGTGAGAAATTACGTGTTCGGTCTTCTTTTTATGTAGGGATCAATTGGTAACTGTCCACTTTCTCTTCTCCTCTTTCTGCTTGTTTTGCAACCCATAATTAGCACATCTAAAACAGTATCCAATGCAATCTGCAAAACAAGCAGAAAGAGGAGAAGAGAAAGTGGACAGTTACCAATTGATCCCTACATAAAAAGAAGACCGAACACGTAATTTCTCACAACAACAAGAGAAACCCCACCCCCTCCCCAATCGCATTCCCAAACCAACCAATAAGAGGATACACTTTTGTTAATTAATTTAATATATAAATCAAGCCGGTGTAAGAGTCTGATGAGATCCGGCGAAATAAAAGCTTTATCACTAATTACTCGTCTTATCTTCAAATCCTCAAAATGAGTTCCGACTCACCAACAAATTCAAATGTCTTCGAAGAAGCTCGGCATTACCTACTCCAGCAGAAAAAACATTTAAATTGCCCTGATAAAAATAGTTTGGACTGACACAATATTTCGAATACATGTCGTATTCTTCTTCTGGCGTGAGATTTAAAAAAAAAATTAAGATACTTAAACCCTGTGTGTCCAATCAAAACATTAAACCAATCAGATTTCTTCTCAACTTTAATCAATCAATTCTAACCAACGATCTCCAATATATATCTCCGTCTTATTACCATTAAGAACCATAATCTGAATATCTATAATATGATTTGGATTATCAGCCCAGCGTTTAGCTAGTACTGACTTGTCTACCTTTTCTATAGCCTTTTAATATGTTCTTTATACATACAAAGTTATAGCCTATCTATGGCGAACAGCTCTCTGAAGAACTACTTGGTTCAAAATTATAATTTTAAACTTTTAATTTGATCTTTAGTTCAGTTTACAATTTGGTATATTTCTCTTTAACTGTTACACCAATTAAAAAGTTCATATTTTTTCCTTGCAGATTGATCTGAATTATATCGTCGAAGTTTATAATAAAACCTACAAGCGTCCAATATTTGAAGAGATCATTTCAGAGACATCTCAAGAGTTTAGAAATTTTCTTTTGGAACTTATCAAATAATTTCTATAAATTTCCATTATTACATGTGATAAATATTTATTATATCTAAAATAGAATTTATTATCTATTGTATTATTATGCTTGATATTTATAATTTTCAAAGGTTAAATAAATATATTTCTTAAATGGAATTTTTTCAGTTAGCTTTTCAAGTTTTTCTATCTGGCTTTGGTTGATAGAGTACCCGTCTCATTTCACTAGAATCATGCATATACCTTTGCATCGGTTGTTCCATAGAGCGTAACTGGGAAGAAGAAACTGAACGGAAAATTGACTCATATGATTTCGTAGAACCTACATATATGTTTTCAATGAAAATATTTTTTATAACTCTACTATTTCATTTAAGTACAATGGTTGCTACCTTTCAACAGTATAGGAAAATCTACTGATACAAAAAAAAATTCAAATCCTGACTTCTTCACCAGATAAACATTCATGTAGATTCTAATATTGTTAATCATTTAATCTGAAAATTATGTATGATACTCAGAGGTTATTCAGTTTAATTTATTATTTTCTTACATCTTTTACAGACATTAAAATTTTTAATTTTCTTAAGAATCAATTTAAAGTTGTAGGGAAAGAAGGATTAAGGAATTGTGAGGGCTTGAAAAGGGAAGGATATTGCACATACAAGCATACATACTGATAATTATTTTAAATATTTTATAAACTTTAACGTACTATCTGATCTGACTGGAATAGGATCAGTTTCAATGACTTTGTAATATGTCTCAGGATCCCGATAGGGCTCATTCCAATTCCTATCCAGAATGCCAGGTATTGATTTTTTGCCCCAATATCTCCATGGTTGCTTTTGTTTTTCTAAATTATTTCAAGCAATAAAAACTAATATATATCAGTAACTACCTTTAAGAGATAAATGATTACAGTAATATTATTCTTTTGTATTAGTTTAAAATCTACTCTGAATAATGCCCTCTCTGTTTAGCTATGCAAATTTTAAAATAAATGGATTAAAGAAGAAAGCTGAAAATAAATCTGTTTCTTTTTTAATATTTTTCTAACCGGTATGGACCAGAGAACTCATTCATCATTCCATAGAAACCTGGTTGAGTTATGGAAGATCTATTTTCATCTCTTGAAATATTCATTAAAGCATACAGTTAATGAAACCAGGTGAAATAATCAAATTAAGCTTATTCTTTGTTTCTCAAGTCTAATTTATTGTTTAAAATCTTTTCCTCTATTCTCATCTCTCGTAAAAGTCCTAATGTAAGGATAGAAAGATATCACGCATCTTTCTTGATCTTTGTTATATTGAAAGTCGATATACAAGATGCAAGTTGAAGGGATCTTTTCGCTCATTTTTTCTAAATTTTTATTTTCCTAAAAAGATAAAATAACGTCTTCTAAACTCAAGAAAATATGCATATTATCCATACTGTTGGAATTTAATCAGGCTTAATATTTTCTAATATATTTATCCTGGATAGTTTTTGCTTTGAAAATTCTAGTAAATTTTCTTTCATTGAAGGATTGTTTAAAAACAAAAAAATCCTTTTGGTTACCAGGATGTTGTAGTAATAATAATTTGAAGTTTCTTTTCATTAATAGGTACTTGGACTTGTTTTTGTGTTGGGAAATATTTCCCAACATTCTGATTTTTACAAAAATACTTTCTCTTATATTTTTTTTGGTAATAATAACAAGTTGAGTTGAGTATATTCTCCTAGCCATATTATTCAGGAAGTGAATGTCTGACATTGTCTGTTGTTAGGCAATCTTTACCTTTAGTTAAATTTGTGAGACACAGTGTGTAGGATAAAAAAGTTGCTTTATCAATTAAACTAACTCATAAAAACCTAATCATAATTAAGTTGTTATATTCTTATTTATTTACCTTGACAATAAAAATGGAATTAATAATAATTTCAATTTTGACAGATCACAAATATTTGCGTCTTCCTATTCATGTTTATCCTCGATCATTCAGATTTAAACTTAAATTTCTTCAATAAAACTATTAGTTAATTGTGATTTATTATTTTATGTATTTCGATATTTCTCTATCTACAATAAAAAGTTGAATAAAAGTTTTTAAAAAATTCATGAACGATTAGGATCTGATCCACTATCACATGCACAAATAGTAGTTAGAGGACCATCAAAAAAACCTCTCTAGATTATAGAATAGTGCAGCACCTATACTTACAAAGGTTAGCTAGAAATATTTCGTTCTAGGTCCTTAGGTAATACATCCCACAGGAACGTCTTATTTGGTAATGGACTAGTCCATGTCGCTGAATTTTATACCTTACTAATGGATCCCACCAAGACTGGTACGAAAGAAACTCACAAAGCATTTAGAAATAATCCAAGTATACATTTACGCGTGTTTTACCAGATAAGATGTTCCTGTGGGATGTATTAACTAAGCACTTAGAACGGAATATCTCTAGGTTAGTTCTCTCTCCAAGTTAATGAAGCAGAAATGCAATTTAGGATTACTAATTTTCTCCTCACG
Source organism: Gyrodactylus bullatarudis (assembly GCA_012064415.1). NCBI lineage: Eukaryota > Metazoa > Platyhelminthes > Monogenea > Gyrodactylidea > Gyrodactylidae > Gyrodactylus > Gyrodactylus bullatarudis. Next base: position 192,481 of record SSNU01000018.1, on the reverse strand, counting down.
AATTATAATTGTATTGTTAAACTTTATCAAAATAATTTTTACTATAAATAAATATAATACAAATAGTTATATTTATAGTTATTGTTATATCGGTGCCTAAAACCGATATTAAAACAAACCGTAGAAGATGTTTTAGAGCATAGAGATTAAAACCTTTTGTTTAAAATATATTACTATTATTCCCTTCTGAATATCACGTGTTTTTCATCATGGACCTTTTCCAAGATAATACTAGCTCGGACATCCGACATAACATGGCGACGAGGATGATTACGTTACCCGAAGACGTGCAAGGAATTACCAGAGTCTTCAGACAATTCGAGGACGAATGCCTCGCTCACAACACTCGAACAGATTTAATAGCCGTGACATTCCGTGCAGCTTTGACCACCGAGAGCTACCGGACACTCGAAGAAATTGCATTTGACAAAATGTCTACAAATGACTATAAGAGTCTTAAAACAACAATCCTGGAGTATTACAAAAATACCAGAAGACCTGTCGGAGAGTTAGCCAGTTTAATGAGGTTCACACAAGGCGATCTGTCGGAAGAAGAGTTCGTTAGAAAGGCCAGACATATGTGTGAATCAGCGAAAGACAATATGACAGTGGCAGTCATATTAAACGGCCTGAATGATCGAAAAAAGGCTGAAAGCCTACTCCTAAATGCTAACGAGCCAGCCGTTACCAACATCAGAGAGCTGATTAAAACGAGGCAGACTCCAGTGGTCGCAAGAATCGGACATCCGAGCACCTCGTATCACAATTCTAAGTCTGATATATTTTGCAATTACTGCAACAAGCGCGGACACACCGCTGACACGTGTTTCCTCAAAAGAAGGAACAGTGAAAAGTCAAAGCAAACCGCAAAAAGGTGCAGGGTTTGCAGGAGAGGCAATCATGCTGAAGATCAGTGCCGGCTGTTGAGAAATATAATCAATGACCAAGAAAATGGCAGGCGACAGAGATCTCCCTCGGTTGATTTAGATAAGTCGGACACTTAAATTCGATGAACTTCATTATCCTACATCTTATAAATGCATTCGCAAGTTTTTGAGTGTTGAGGGACATCCCGTTAAGTTTATTATTGAATCAGGAGCGGAAATCAGTACTATTACGTCAAAACTCCTACCAAAGCATCTAAAGCATAAAGTGAACAAAAACCACGAAACTTTTCTTTGTCTGTACAACAGTTCGCCCCTGAGTGTCCATGGCGCTGTCAAAGCTACCGTTTCCGGAAAGAAAACGAAGCACGCCAGCTGAGTTATTTGTCGTGGACGATCGCCACGAGCCCCTCGCAGGGCTGGATCTCATCAAGGACCTCAAGTTTGCAGCTTTCTGCCGTAGCGTACACATTGAGGATAGCGGCATAACAGTGGAGTTCAAACTAAAGAGCAATATTCCCCCCGGCCTCGTATATCCGGCTAGGAGACTTCTATTTAGCATGAAGGAAATGGTGGAGGAGGAGTTGAATTACCTATTATCCCAAGGTATCATTTTCAAGGTGGACAAGCCCCTAGTTGCAACCCCTATAGTCCCAGTCCCTAAAAAGGACGGGTCAAGTCGTCCACTGCGCATCTGTGGAGACTACAGTTTGACTTTAAACAAAATTGTCGACGTATCCGGCTACACAATGCCGACGGCGCAAGAGATACTATTTGAGCTGGCCGATAGCAAGGTTTACTCAGTCTTGGATCTCTCGGATGCTTACCTGCAACTGAAACTCGCCCCCGAGAGCAAAAAATTCACAACCATATCTACACACATGGGGTATTTTGGCTACCATACCTTACAATTCGGCACCTCTTGCGCCCCGCAGATGTTTCAGGAAGTGATGGATAGGTGTCTGGTCAGAGACCCAGAAGTTAAAGCATCAGGTTACAAGGTTGCAGCGTACCAAGATGATATCATCATCGGAACTCGGACACCCGAGGAGCATAAAAAGGCTTTGGAATTGGTCAAGAGGAAATTAAAAAACTTTAAGATAAACGACAGCAAATCCCAAATTGCTCAAAAAAGGGTAAACTACCTGGGGTACATTTGGGAAGACGGAAGTTTGAAAACGGACGAGTCCCGAATTGAAAAGTTCAGAAATATCCAATCTCCCCAGTCAGCTAAAGATCTTAATGTACTGTTAGCCTCAATCAGACATTATGCGAAGTTCTGCCCATCCTTCTCTATAGTGACAAGCCCTATGTACAATCTCCTCAGAAAAGGGGTAGAATGGAACTGGACATCCAGACTTGAAGGTGATCTAAGACGACTAATCGAGTCTATGAGCAACGGAACACTAGTGCACTACGACACTAGGAAAGCACTTTTCGTGACCTCAGATGCCTCTCAAAAAGGGTTGGGCTACGTGCTATCACATGATGCGTCAATGATGGAAATCATCGCAGTGGGTGGAAAGAAATTAAAACCCGCTGAAGAAAACTACTCAAATCTAGAGAGAGAAGCACTGGGTGTGGTATCAGCCGTTGAACATTTCCACAGGTATCTTTTCGGGCGGACATTCCGCATCAGAACGGACATGAAACCGTTGGAATTTATTATGAAACCTGGTGTCGAGTCAAAAATCTCGACGGACAGGATCAGCAGGTGGAAGCTAAAACTGTCCCAGTATGATTACAGTATAGAGCATGTAAAAGGGGTGGACAACCACTTACCTGACCTAATTTCGCGCCTCGGGGGCGGTGAGCCAAATGACGGAGTCGGACCAGTTCAAAAGCCGGTAATAGCCGTGATAAGCACGGAAGCCGACTCGGTAATCGAGAAAGTCAAGACCTACGTCAAAAAAGGATGGCCGAGAAGGGTACCTACCGAAATCACCAGGTACAAATCAGTGGCCAATGAGTTAAAAGTTACAGACAATGATCTTATGAGAGGTATGCGTTTTGTTCCTCCTCACAAGGAGAGACAGTCTTTTCTTGATAAGGCCCACCTCGGGCATCCAGGTATGGTATTGATGAAGCAACGCATGAGAGGGAAACTGTGGTGGCCAGGCATGGACAAAGATATAGACAAGTTCGTGGCAAGCTGCTCGGTGTGCTGCACCACGGCAAAGAAACAACACTCTAAGGATCTGCTAGCTTGGCCTGAATGCGAGGAGCCATTAGAAAGAGTTCACGTGGACATTGCCACCTGGAACTCGAGGAGAATATTAGTAGCCGTGGATGCTTACTCAGGATATGTTTACGCGAAAGAAGTGCCCAAACTTTCGGCGAGTTGCTACGATAATGCTTTATCAGAATTTGTCTCCTATTTCGGTCCTCCGAAGTGTGTGGTGGCCGACAACGGCACCAATTTTAAATCAGCAGAAACACTGAAGCTTTACAAGTCTCTGGGAATCCAGCCCATCTTCACTCCTCCTGGACATCACCAGTCAAATGGCCTGGAGCCAACCAGGACCTAAAAAGGTATCTAGAGAAAATGTGGATAGCGGAGTCTCGTGATCTGAAAAGCAATCTTATAAGTTTCATGCGAGATAAGAATTTCAATGAGACAGCCAAAGGTCATGTCCCGGCCAGGTTGTTCCTGTCCCGAAACGTTCCGAATGTGGTAGAGATGGCCGTTCAAGAGCGAAAGTGGGAACCAGTATATATCCAACCGGAAAAAGGCCCAGCGGTCGAGGCTACCGCTTACCAAAGTTCAAGCAACATCTGGACAGACCAGGGTGGACGAACAGCCCACTCTAGCGATGTGCAACTACGATGCCCAATGCCCAGCGATCCGGTAAACGTAAGCGACCGGGGGGAGGAAACCACGTCCAGCAATGAGGCCATTCAGATTCCAACGGAAACTCGGAGTGCCTCTACCCCTCAAGAGGTCAGAAGGTCAGAAAGAATTAAATACGAGCCGGCCTACCTAGGAGACTACGTAAGACGTCTCAAGAAGCCCTGAGGGGGAAGTGTTATATCGGTGCCTAAAACCGATATTAAAACAAACCGTAGAAGATGTTTTAGAGCATAGAGATTAAAACCTTTTGTTTAAAATATATTACTATTATTCCCTTCTGAATATCACGTGTTTTTCATCATGGACCTTTTCCAAGATAATACTAGCTCGGACATCCGACATAACAGTTATATAATACAAATGCTCACTGTCACTGTTTAGACTGATTTTTGAGCTGGATTTAGATTTTCTATCCATAAAATTGGCCAGATCGTCATTCGATTTGGAGTATTGATTGTCTCGTAACTGTAATGAAGCTAAAATAATTCATATTACTTGGTCAATTTTTGATTTAGTCTCGAGCCAACTACTCAGGCAACGCTGACATTTAAAGATTTTTGATAAATCCTGACTACTGCTGTTCAGTTGTTGGTGGTTGAAATTTCGGTCAACCCCGAGATCTCTTATGGAGCTCAAGTTATCTTCTGGAAGGTAGAGACAATTTTTTTCTGATACTAAATATTCTATTTGAGCCAAACTCTTATCCAAATCATCCGTAACGATATTTAACGAGAATAGAACTGAAATAAAATTAATTTCAAAATTTACTTCCATTTTCAGTGAACTGAAAATCCTTGTGGTTTTTGCACAAAATTAAAATATGCTCTTTCAAATCAAGAGTGTCTCCTAATCTTTGTTGCTCGGCTGACATGTTTGCCGAGTTAATATCAAATTTCTTTTCCAATGCACAGATTGGAGCCAAGAAATAGTTAGATTTTTCTGATTCAGAGCTATTTATTTCGCATAAATTTGATGTCTTGATGTTTATGGAAGTTGAAGCAGCTTCGTCTAATGATTTAAAGTATACCAAATATTCTTCATCAGTTGAATCATCACTCATGCCAATCAGATACAACTTGACTTGATCATGTATACGAGTTTTGACCAAACTAAAATTTAAATAAGAGCTTACAATTCTTTAGATTCGAGGTTATAAACCGATAGACCAAATTTATCATTGAATTTGTCGAGAAATCTGGTAAAGTATCTATTTCCTTGTTCATCTTCATGAAACTTGTAAAACTTTATAGGAATATTTTCGGGAAAATTGCATGGATTATTTCCCTCGAGAACATCTTTGAGAAAGGAACCAGATGTTATGATATGGATTTCACGGACCCATTTCGGACAATTTCCAACATGTACAGCATCTATGACGTGTTGTTTTTTGTCATAATGGCAGAGAGATATCAACCATTGAGCAATACAGTACTGCAAGTATTTTGAATCTTTGTTGTAGGCTTCATTAAAGAAATCGATGCTCTTTCCAGCACACAAGATTTCAACTCCAAATTTACTATTAACAGCATAGAGATGAGCTGCTCTTTCACTTATTTCATTAATTTTATTTGGCGCTCTTCCATTATAATCAACAATTATGTACACCTTAGGTCTAGCTGAGAGCATTTGAAAATTTCTCAAAAAATTTCAAATTGATTTTGTGCCCAAACTTCATTTAATCTCAAAAAGTGTTCTTTGGAAAAATTTGTTTGAAGTAAATCCTAATCTCAATTAAGATTTTTTCAAAAAAATATGGCTAAAGGCAAGAGTACTAATAAACCACCTCCTAAACCAAAAGTTATTGTGCCTCCACAACAGGAATTCGACTGTCCATTTTGTTGTAGAAATAACTCATGTTCTGTTTCCATGTAATCATTTACTAAGTAATTTTAGAGATCACAATGTTCACAAAGGATTTATCATATGCAAAGAATGTGATGTGAGTTATGGAACAGTGGTAAACAATCTTACCCTTCCTATCGATATTTACAATGACTGGATTGACTCATGTGAGGCTACAAATGCATGAATTTAAAGTAAACTTTTATTCAATAATTCTATTCTAATTAGTGTCCAAAATTTTGTATGCTCATTGATCGTTGAAAGAAAATTATTCGTCCATATTGAATTCAAAAATTGCTGCATAATCTTCCAATAGACTCATGATACCATCTCTATTAATATAATCATTCTTAGAATATTTCCCAAACATTTCTCGCATTCTTTCTTCGTCATTATCCTCAACCATTGTCTCGTCTAGCATGTACTTGAAAATCACTTCAAATTGATAACTTTCATTCTCTCCACTTGGTTCTATCCTGTTAATAAGCTTCTCAAATTCTTCTTTTACGCTTGAAAGATAATAAGCAATATGGACTCACTTTATCGACATGCTTGTACAACTGAAAAGTTTTCCATATTTACTTGAAATCTTCTTTTATAAACTTTTTCTTGTAAGCCATTTGTTCAAAAGATTTTTATTTACCTAATCAATCGATTCATAATAGTTGAGAGAAAAATAATAATACCTGTTATTAACTTATATCTGTTATAAATAGAAATTTTCTTTATAAAGTTTATAACTGTATAAGAGAAAATAAGTCTAGAATAATATGATTAAAGCCGTAGTATATATGAAAATAACTAATATCAGTCGATATTCAATACATTAGTATATTTCGGTTGAGATTATATATTCGCTAGATACGGTACTTAGCGTGATTCTTATCATTATGTCATTTTAATGTATGGCTTTCGAAAAGTATGTGAACTATTTTCTTATCTGGAATTTGAATCAACTTCGTTCTTTTACAGGTTGAATAGACTAATTGAGGAGATTTTCATCAGACACGACGAGGATAATTCAGAATCTCTAAATGCAAATGAGCTATCAAATTTTTTCCATGAAATTCAACAGCCTTTGAGAAGAGCAGAAATCTGGAATTTGATACAAATGTTTGACAAAGATGGAGATAATAAGCTTAAACGAGATGAATTCTTCCAGCTTTTAGAAATTATCGTGGAAGTGGATTATGATTCAGTTGATAAAGGTTTTATTGCCTCTGAACTAGACTACACAGAAATAAGTAGTACTGAAAGGAACATTGAAATGCCAGATTTAAGCCATTTTAGTGAAATAAGTTAAACGAATTGCAATTAATAATTTTGATTTTGCTCAATTAAAACTTATTTTCTCATTTCGAAAGCAAATAAAACTTTATCTATCAAATTTTCTGCTCATTTATTTAATGAAAATTTTCTTAATAATACACTGATCACACTGATATTATCAATTATAATGCATTATTAATTATCTATGCTGCTCGACCAAATAGCCATTACAAACTGTTTTCAGCAAGATACTCTATTTTGCTCCATATACTCCTCCTCATTCGCAAAAGATTTAAAATTAACTTCTCTTAGTTTTGTGGTTTAGTTTGATGATAAAAAAATTGCCAACAATGTTCATTTATTATCATTTGTACCAGATAATCAATGATATATAATTACAATATGCTTATTGAATAATTTCAAATAAAAATCTAGTATATGTATATCTATCAATTAGATCTATGGTTATAAATTGTCATTATACATATAAGATAATAATTCCATCTGATGAAATTCAAATTGAACAAGTGCGAGTTAAATTTGGTAAAACTAGATTGAAATATTCAAAAATTTGTTGTCATTAATTGAATATTTGAAATTTATTCGAATCCAAATTACCTAATTACTACTATTAATTATTAATTAATAAGCAAAACTCGAAAGAATTCTTCATTTAAAAATATTCTTAATCGGAATTTAATATGACATCGATAGAGGATCTAGAAAAGATTGCTCGTGAAACAGCAAAGAAGCAAATAATCGAAATATTTAAGGTAGTTAGGAATTAATTTATTCGAAAGAATCCTGATCAATTGGATAAAATCGAAAGTATTAGAGCCAAACATATGAATCAGAAGTCAGCTACTGAAGCTCAACTCAGAATGGCTGTGCATAGGCAATTGGACGAAGCTCAGTCTGGGTTACATAAGCTTGCTGCTGCTAATTCTGAAGCTAAAAACTGTGATAAAAGATATTCTGATATGGAATACTCCATCAAAAAAATCAGCGCTCTCCCTTCGTCCTTAAGCGAACTGAGAAATCTGACAACCAAATATAATCAACTATTGACAGCTAAAGAAAATATGAATTACCTAATCAAGGTTGATGAAGCTCTGCGTAATGCCAATGTCTGTATAGAAAAAGAGGATGTCCTTGGAGCTCATAAAATGTAAGTTTTTAAAATATATTTCATAGAATTATCAACGAATCAAAATTTTCGTCTGGTTTTTAATAATAGGGTCTTTTGGGCTTAATTATAAGGGTTTATATACCAAAATCATGAATTTTTCAGCGTGATGCTTGAGGCATAATACGTGTGAAAAGAATTGAAAAGTAAACTACGAGTAGTAAATCAATTTTATTTACAATTTTCTCGTGCAAGATTAGTTTTTGATAATAGGATAAGTTTCTGATATTCAAATTATTAATTATACTAGTAGTAAATCTTTTTCTTCAACATAATCACCGACACAATTCTTACAGGCCAACAAATGTCTTGGCAAATCCAGTATTCCCTCATTCCAGAAATTGATTTTTTTTGATTCAAAAAAGTTTTCCACGCCATCTTCTAGGTCTTCTAGGGAGCGAAACTTTTTATTTCTCAGGTATAACTGCAAATGACGGAATAGATGATAAACTGATGGATTTATATCCAAAGCATGTAATGGATACGTAATCGTTTCGATATTATTTTCATTAAACGTTTCCTTAACTTTTGGATCAGAATGTGGTCTTGCTTCCGTTTGAAATAGAATTATCTTATCCATATGGTTGGAATATTTATCTTTTAGATTTATGCAAGCCTCCATCAGAAGATCCGAGTACAAGTTAGCATCAATAACTTCTTCTTCTTTGAGTATGCGATAACTGACCATGCCGTACATTGACCAAAACACTGACAACTTTACTCTCTTCCGGCGATCAGCGACAATTTCATCTCCCATTTCACCATTCTCAAGTTTAATCCTTTTAGTGGAGAACTCTTCGAAACTTAGCCATGTGTCATCTGTAGCCATGGCGTTTTTGAGGAAATCAGACTCTTTCACTCTCTCAAGGAGATTGTCAGAAAATCTTAATCTTTCAGACTTTTGGTCAGGCGTGAGAACTTTGCAGAACCACCGACTGTACATTAGTTTGAAATTATTGTTTTTTAATTCTCTGTGAACGGTTTGCTGGGACATTCCATGGGCTTTTGCAATTTCCACAGAAGATAGATAAGGATTTTCACAAACAGCGTCGAGTATTAGCTCTTTATTGACCTCTTTTGGTCTGCCTGACTTTGGCTCATTAACCAGATCAGTGCGGCCTTTTTTAAATTCAGCATACCATGAATGAACACTGACCAAATGCATTACATCACCAAATACGGCTGTGATTGCTTTATGACAATCAGCTGCTTTGATCCCTTGCTTATAGTTGAAGTAGATTATACCACGGATAACTTCTCTTGATGGTTCAACATCCTTCATCTTACAGTAAGATTCTTACTCTTAATTTGAATTAATGATTCGATTTAAACAAAAATAAAATATGGCTACTTTCATGTACATTTATAGTAACACTACTTATTAGTAGATTGATGGTGAATATAATAAAAGATTATAGCATAGCTACTTTCAAGTGATAATCAAAATTAATATTTTTTTCATCAAAAAAAAATTAGAATTCAAGAACTAGAATCTATCCGTGATGACTTGATGTTGGAGGTGAAGAAGACAGATAATCAAGTTGATATTAAAACACTCCAGTCTTATTTTAAAGATTTAATACCCCTCAATCAAATCATGAGGGATAAAATAGCGTTTGTTGGAAAGAATATTTTCAATGCTGCCGTTTCAAACAACACTCTCCTGGTTAGTATTGTTCGTGTCATTGATCGTGAAGAAAGAATTGATGCTATTTGGACAAAAAATTTACCTCTGACCAATTTTATGCCGGATGGCCGTCCAAAGAAATGGAAAGAGCACTTTTTCAATAATGCAAAAATGACTGTTTTTGAAAAAGTAAACTACTGTAGCATTAAAAACGATGAACTGGTTCAAACATTTGAGTTGATCCGAGTTCAATCATTGATGAATATCAAATTGGCAAAAGTAAGCATTCCTTGAAAGTCTTTTTAAAATTTAATCGTGATCTTAAAAATCTCCATCATTCATTGAGTTCTTGAATTCATTTCAACTAGCTTTATATACTTTGGTTTGTTTGATAGGATTTTGATAAAAAACTAATAAATTTCCTGTATCCCATTACTACAGTAGTTACTCAAAAAGAATTAAAATTCTTATTTTAACCAGGTAAAATTAAATTTTTTTGTTATGACACAAGGGTTCAAGTGTATTATTTTGAAGATGAGGTATTAATAAAATAATCATAGCATGGTATTTCATCAATGTCAATTCCCATTTCCTTGAGTTAGAAAGATGATTTTCATTGTTTAAAAAACATTGTTCTCAAATTTTTAGATATCATTTTTATGAGTCATTAGTAGGGCCTGAAAAATAGTACCAAATAAAATAAAAAATAGTATCTCATAAAATGAAAAATAAAATTTAAGGTTAGTACTTTACCGTAAATTCTTGTAAAAATTTGCAGCATTCAAATCTTGTGTGATCAAAATTTCTGATTTTTGTTCAAATTTTTTCATTAAAAACCCCCATTGAACTGTTATAGCGCTTAATTCAAAAAAAAACTCCTATAAGTTATCAAAAAGGTAATCTCTTCTATGTGATAAAAAAATTTGTCATTGAAAAATGAAATAAACCCTTACAAACTTTTTGACATCTTGTTTATTCGGTTTTAAGGTTAGTAAATTATTGTTTCAACTTAATTCTAAAATATATTACGTATCTCCCTAGAACATATTGGTTACCTATTTCCCTCCAGATTATGAAATATTTGAAACAGTTGTTGCCATGTATCATGATGCTATAGCTGAGTATATCAATACTATCCAAGAGAATTCAAATTTAGATCGAAAGAAAATGAGTTCTATTCTCATGTTTTTCAAGCGTTATCATTCACCAGAATTCATGGGTGATGCATATTTGAAAATCGATCTGAATACAATCAAATTACAATCTCCTGTAAAACTCATGTCAGATTCAAAACGAGTTAAATTCATAAAACGGTAAGCTTTTATTTCTTTTCGAAAAATCATCTTTTTCTTATTGATAAATTATTAATAATAATTAATGCAATTGTTATCAGTTATTATTATTATCTGTAATTCGATACGGAGAAGTCACACATCTTGCCTCAGCGTGTATCTAATTCATAAGCCAGTAAAGAAAAAATGGAAACGTCTACGGCAGGCATAGACGCGTTTCTTCTTTATTGAAACTCCTCAGGATTGAACCAGGGTCTTGTGTATTGTGGATCACTAGACCAACTCCCCATATCTATCATATTTCTTTACAGATTCATATATTTCTTGTTGTATAGCCTCAATAAAGATCATAGTTGGCTTAGATTTTTTCAAAATTCATTTCTATTCATTAGATTTGTTGATGTTCTCAAAGACAATTGTAATCAATGGATGAAAAATTCTTTGAATAAAGACATTCCAGTAAGCACAATGAGTTTTTTGCATAAAATTATCACTTTATTAATACAACTTTAATCAACTGATAGGAATGGTCAGCTGATACTATGCCAAGTGAGACAGGCTCTGGAAAATATTACACATCGTTACCTGTTATGATAAATCAAGTTTTTACTGAATTGGTAAGTTTTCGTCCTTTTTTTCAGTCCTTAAGAACAAATACAATACAATATTTTGAAATATCTTATTTTCCAGTTGGGACCAAAAGGTCTCTTTCGTTCAATGGAAGATGAAGTTGCTTACATGTCTTATCCCATTATGTTTGAATGCCTACGTGACTTTGCTGCATTGTATTACAGTATGTTGACTAATTTGGAGAAAATTATTTAAGTCAATTACATGATGAGTCATCATTGATGACACAAGATACATTTTTTTCATTTATTTCATGAGTGAAAGTTTTTTATACCTTTCTGCCCCAATAATATTAGCCAATGAAGGTGCAGAAAGTCCAAACCAATCATATTCAAGTGGAAGGTGATGGTAAAATTAGGTGTTTAAACCTATATTGCCATAATTAATAGTCAAAAATGAACCAAGTTTTTAAATCATTAGATTGCAATTTTTAATGCAATAAAAATTCTTTTTCTATCACTTTCAGTTAAGAATCTTAACTTAAGATACCGTATCTCCGTTAGTTGAGCTACTTATCAAATAAAAAAGCCCTGTAGGATGGAGGAGAAAATTTTTTTATAAGAAGATTTTATTCAGTCATTTCAAAAGGAAAATCATCCAAGATTTTAAATAAAATAAATAATAATACTAAAAAACCCTAATGACAAATAATAATTCAATCCATATTCAAATAGAAAATAAATGAGTGAAAAGGAAGATCCCATGTAAAAGGGAAAGAAACTAGGCTTAAATAAAAAAGGCAAGGATATCAGATCCTCATTTTATTCTTAAATCCATTTTTTACTACATTACAAACCTTATATAGGGTGGGTGTTTTTGTAGTACCCAGACAGATTTTCTAAGGTCCACTCTTGCTGACATGTGAGTGATAGGTGCTATTCAATACATTAGGCTGTCACTCTACCATTCCATACTATTGGTCAATCAATATCGAGTTAAAATCTATCCTATTTGTGTAATTGACTGTACAATTTTTTAGTTTATACAGAAATAAGATTTTGTCATCTTTTTCTCTTTTCCATTAGTCTTTATATTCTTAAAATTTAATTTATTTTACTAGTTTTGTACTGGTTTTAAGATAATGCTAGAATATTTATTTAAAAAATAATTTTAAGAATTTACTGTAACTCGTGCACTTTTTTTGCAAAATTTATCAATTCTTTCTGTATTACAAAACAATTTGAAGTTGAAGAGATAACAGACAGATTATGATTTGATTTAAGTAAAATTAATTTTTTGAATTGGTTCACTAGACGCTTTGATTTGAATATGAGTTGAATTTGAATATTCAAGAATGAATAGTGACAGATGGAGCATTTTTACTTTTTAAAATTTTTAATTAAATGACACTATCAATCTTTTTGTACACTTGTGCACCAGTTTTCGTGCCTGAGAATGTGCACACCTCATTTTTCATGTCTTTCAAAACTAAAATTAATCATCAACCTACTAAGAAGTAGGACAAGTATACGAATAAAATAATTTTTTGGTCAAAATTTTCATTTTTTCTGATTTTGATCTCAAGAAGATCTGAACAACTTATTTCTAGGGATGTAATAGTAAATTCCTGGAACAAAGGAATATTTTCTAGATTTTAATAAATTATTTTTGAAAAAATATCAGCTTTATATCTTCATTTATAACATTCCAGAAGTGAATGATGAACTCTTCCAAGTTCCTTTACTCATAAAAATTAACCAATAGAAATTGAAATAGAAATAAAAATTTAAAGTTTAGAGAAACAATATGTTTTGCATTTCCTTAAAATGTTTTATTTTCATTCGACTAAACTTGAACCATGCTTTAATTTGCAAAAAAATCAGCTTTCTAACTCAATATTCAACAAAGATATGCTCATTGGAAATTTCGTGAAATTTTGTTTTCATTGAAAGGAAAGTTCAAGGAAGGATTCATAAGAGGCTCGAGTCAGAATTACTCATTGATTTTTATAAAACACTGTGGATATGAAGCAGTAATTATCTAATTATGGTACATGTGAGTGAAGCTATGAGTAATAATTATAATTGATGGTTGCAATTTTCAAGTTCAAGAATTTAGAGGTCACGCATTCTTTTTCATGAAAACCTCATTTTAATCTGGAATCTTATTCGAGTTTAATGAATAATTTACTAGCTTGTGGGGGTACTGATCTGACCAGAAGAAAATTCCCTACAAATTGAGATCAAAATCAGAAAAAATGAAAATTTTGACCAAAAAATTATTTTATTCGTATACCTGTCCTACTTCTTAGTAGGTTGATAATTAATTTTAGTTTTGAAAGACATGAAAAATGGGGTGTGCACATTCTCAGGCACGAAAAGTGGTGCACAAGTGTAATAAAAATAATTTTTAGACGAAATTTTAAATCTCAAACAACTGTACAAGGCAGGTAAACATGGACCATATTACTCGGAATATGTTGTAAGCAAAAAATACTTTATCACTCAATAAAATTTAAACCTTTATTCCACAGATTGCAAATCTTTACAATGCTAGTGAAATCCCTACTCGTTTCATTGAAATATTCGAGGAAGAAATGCGTGATAAACCAAGTTCAGCTCAGTCAAAGTATTCGAGCTTTCTCAGTCAATTAAAGGAACAATTTAAAAGAATAACAAAGTTGTGGTAAGTATCTTTATATTCCAGACTCACTTTTACCATTTGAAAAAGTTATACCGAAATTCTAAACAGTATAAATCTTATGATCTTATTTCAATTAATTTCTTCCAATCAGATTGAAGAAAAATATAATGTAACAGGTTGATTTTGTTTTTTTGATCGTACCCTAGAGAAGGCATATGAAGAGTTGAATCATTGACGAAATGTTTAAGAGACTCATTAGTATTATGAATAATTTAAGCATACCTTTCTAGTAGGTCTAGAAGGGTTGATTTGAATAATTTCAGATAACCAAACTATTGAGGTGTTGACAAAACCAGTCACTTATGCTACTTGAATTCTCTCAAAAATTGATAGCACTTTTGAAAGTTGTATTTCATTTAGTCTTGACATGACGACGGAGCAAATATTTTCCGATTTGAACGATCATTTCGATAAACTTATGACAAGAGAATGGTGAGTAAATTAATGCTAACCTTATACCTAATTGAGAATTTTATAAATTTAAATAAATAATTATAATTATTCATTCATAATACAATGCATGTAATAGAGCTTGTGCCAGCATATAAATTCAGTCAGCAAGAAATATGAAACGAAGTAATGATAATCTCTTAGAATAATTATTAAGCTTCATATTCTCACCAAAATATTGAGCATTGCTCAATTGAAAGAAAAAAATTTTTAATAAAAATTTATTATGTAATTTTGGATCAGGCTTCAAGATGGGGATATGACTCATTATTTGTTGTCGGGAACTTTGACCGATTATAACAATCTATGGGTTAATATGCCAGACCAATATTATGAGCCATATATGGTGAATCTTGGCCTGGAATTTCTCCTGAAATATCTCTTGAGCATATTCAACAAAAAAATTCCCTCAATAACAACTGAAGAGCGAATTAAGGCAGGCCAAAAATTAATTGCAGACGGGAAGAATTTACGTGATACATTTGAAAAAATGGTACCAAATCAATCAGAACTCTTGAGAGCATACGAAGCATTAGATTGCATTGGAAAAGTTTTGGAAAGTGAATATGCTGAATTTGACGTAATTGTAAGTCTGATTATTTGGAATTATTATATATCTAAAGCCTGAGAATTGAATAGAATTAAGTAGGCAATTTAGTTCTCAATTGAAACTGGATATAAAAATCGAACGCACAATTTACATTATGTAAAGTGGAACGAAAATTTTCTGACGAAGGTTAACTCTGATAAATCCATTTGATTTGGTCTATCATTACCATTATTTCTACTGGATATTTTCTTGAGTATTATTTACAATTCATGATTAAACTTGAGTTTATCTTGATTGAGACTCAGGCGTTAATTTTGAAGAGAAGTTTGTAAATTTTTGGACTTCCCTTACAAATTCAGACTTTTTTCATCTATTTTAAAATTGAACTTTTCGAAAATTTTTATCTTTATTTACTCAGAAGAAATAAAGTTTATGCTCTGTTGTATTCAAATATACTATTCATGTAGAAAAGATTTGTTGGAACGAATCTAACTTTTTATTCAAAATTCTCGATAAGTTTTCTAATTCTCGTTATCTCTTTTAAGAATTTGGTTGATAAATTTCCTGATATCACCAAAAGCCTGATCAGCTCTATAATCCAAATGAGAGGCGATATCAAACATAGTGACATGAAGAAAGTGAGAATTTTTGAAAAACCATTTGCCACAACTTTTCTCATTCTCATTTTATTTAGTTCCTCGATTATGAGCCAAAAGAAAATAATAAATCCCCAATGAGTATTTTCTACAGACTCGAAATGAAAGTTATCAAACAATGAATTTTCTCTACACGATACTAAAAAGAATGATACATTTTTATTTCATTTTAATACCTTTGCCTATTTATATCTGTATTTATTTTGCACAAAGAATAATTTCTATTCAATAAAACTAATAATTATGATTAACAATGTAGCCAATTATTCTAATATGAGAATGTTTCATTCTCACTTCTTTCGGATAAAATATATTTAGTTATATAAACCAATCGGTACGCTATTCGATATCATGATAATCTCGAATTTTTTGAAAAATTTATTTCACCAAGATACTGTGTTATGATTATCTGTTATTCGAGAGCAGAAAGAAAATGTATTAAATAATCAATTTATCTTAATCTTATGTCTTTGATCATGGTTTATTAGCATATGTTGTAGGGTAATACATATTTTTACAACGATTTTTGCTCATTCGATAGAGAATTCAAGTTTGAGAAAAAGATCCTTTTTGAATTTATATACAATTTAAAATTTTTTCTGATTTACAAAATCTCATTTGAAAACTAAAACTTTTTAATGAAGTTTACTGGTAATAATCATTTTTTTATTGTTTATAATTAATAAAGCTCAAGTTTTTGAACAATCAGTATGACTTTTCGGATGGGAATTGCTCTGATAGTTATTTAAAATTCTTTTTCTACACATCCTGACCATTTTCTGAGTATTGTTATGCGTTTTAAAAACTTGGGATTTATGGGTAAGAGAACAATTCTATACCCTTTGCATTTTTGTAAGAAATATAAACATGGAACTCCTAAAAGTCTTAGGCTAAGACTCGCTTCATTTATTTGAAATTAAATGTTCTACTAGTTAGTAGGAATTCTTCAAAACTACTTGGATGTAAAAAGAAGCATGATTTAACATCAGTTGAAAAATATATTCCTTTCAGAGACTTTTGAGTAGTATTTACTTTATTCAAAATATCAGTTTCGCAATATGAAAAATATCTTTTAAAGCAACATACATACTTTTATTTAGTGTGATACGATGTATTTTTGGAAATTATTTTCCACATAGTTCCATGCATTCTGCCAACGTTCCAAATGTTAGAATTGAACAATCCACAACATTTGAGACCATACAAGTTTTACTTTTCGGATCAAAAATGTATTTCTCTGTTTTGTACAAACATATCTCGTATGGTTCTCCTATCTTGTAACAACTGGATGATGCACCTTTATCAATAATTCATGCTTTTTTTACCTGAAATAACAACGATAATTATTCCGATAACCATTAAAGATCTGATCATTTTCTTATTGTAATTTAAGAAAATTAACTTTTACCAGTATTTAATTCACATTCACAGGATAGAATGAGGGTAATCTAACTAAAAATCCATTCACTACTCTAAAGTATCTGAGAAAAAATATGAGATTAAAAGTAGAATTTCTGAAAAACAACATGAAACTCTTGATCATTTCCTTAAACTTTAAACAGACAGTTGTAGATATCAAAAGACTCTTTTTGATTTTGTCTAAAATAGAATGATTGTGAAAATAAATTATAATTTCACATGACAGATGTTGAAGAACTATATCTCTGCCAGACGCATAATTCACTAACAATTTACCTCTTCACAGTATGCGATCATGTCTATCGCAATTCAAATACATTAGGCAGTGTAAATGATAAGCACAAAGTACTTTTGCTAAAAATGGTCCTGATCAAAATTTCAATCTTAGCTTCTAATTAGAGTTGTTCAATGGTTTCAATTTTTCGGCATTAGAATGGCACTGAAACCAGATTGAGTATAGATATTCCATTATGAACTCAAGCTCTGTCATGTCACCATCGAATCAATAAAAACTTTAGCATATACTCAATTTCCTGTCAATCTTGGAATTTTTTAATTTTCTCAATTTAAATAAGAGTTAGTTTCATGTTTATTTAGGCATGGCTGATAATATTCAAGAAAAACAGGAGAAATTTCGTTTTTAGCTATCGAAAAACAATTTTAAAAGGCTTTTTTACAACTTTTTACTTTTTTAGTCATTTTTACAACTTTATGTAAAGAAATAATGTGATTTCAAGTTAAAATTATGAATATAAAACAATAAAATACGTTCTAAATTTGAAAATTTTCACAAATTTGTTTATCTTATTCCACAAGCATGGAAAGGTATTTTGAAGCGAAATTTGGTGGGATTATATTTAAATACTTGAAGATTAGTTTTTTTATATCGATGGGCGATTTAAGTAATTTTGCAAAACTTCATCCAAGTCTAGCTGATACTATTCTTATCTCATTTTCCTTAAATTAACTTGTTATTACATTTGGATTTATGAGCCTTGTACAATGAACATTTTTTAAATGATAATTTATCTTAATAAACATTAAATATGTTGCTTCACGATTAGAGAAAAATTCCCACATTCGTGTTTAAAGTCATTGGGTAATTTTTTTCCTAGGAACTGAAAATATTCCCTAAATTAAATGAAGCTTTGAAGTTTTTACAGTGTGTATTATCGTGTCATTAACATAATCCTTATTATTTTCGTGATAAATTTCAAACTGTATTATAAAGTTCTCTTTTTTAAATTTTTATTCTGAAACAAGCATCTTTTTTCACAAAAAAATACTCCAACTTTTATTTTGCAATGACATTTTTATTCTTGACGAGGAGGAAATTTACTGAGGTCACAAAAGCACGTCTCTCCTTACCCTTTTCGTGTCACTCGGCATTGTTGTATTATTCTCCTCCAACTGAAGCTAAAATAGGAGAATACAAATAAAGTTTGTGTAATTTATCAAAATTTACAAAAATTATTCTTCTTCTACTAGTAGGAATGATGTTCAATTCCTTACTTAATTTTTTTGTAATTTGTGTCAAAACTATTTTGAAAAATCATTACTTGTATTCTCGATGAATTGAGGATTTTCACAAAAATTTTAAAGTTGTTCCAATTTTTCCATATTTTAAGCTTGGATTTGAAATTTTTTTGATTTCGAGGTGTGACAGTGACCTCAAATTATTTTTCAGAATCACCATTGGACATGAAAAAAATGGTAGATGGAATTTTAGGAAACATCCCATTTTTACTTCAAGAAAAATTTTTAATGACCTGAGAACAGTCCAAATTAACGGTCCTTTCAAATATTGAATAGTGATAATAGACTTCCTTGTTCATCTGTGATCCTGAAAAATAACGTTCGATCCCTTTTACCCCTTGATATCAACAAAAATTTTCAATTCAAAGTTAAAAAAACGTTTATTATTTCGATAAAAACCTAACTCTAATCATCTAAAGGCTTGAGTTTGCAGCCAAAGTAAGATGAATAGATTTTCGAATTCTGATTTTATAGCTAGATATAATAAGAACTCAATAATGATTAGTCAGTTATTTACAGCCATTTAGCTTTGAAAGAAGGATTGAACAAAAATCTTTCGAATCTGAAGTTAGAATTTTAATTTGAATCGGAATGTCTCTAGCAAAAAAATTAGAAATAATTCGCTTATAAACTTCATTTTGCTTTCAGTAAAAAGAAGATTTTATATCAAAAGTAAATCATCCATAAATTCATCCGGTTGAAGTGAATTTTTCCGATATTAAATTAGTTGACCATCTGAGCACGGATGTAAGAACGAAACGAAAGATAAATCGCCTTAATGATCCTTAGATTTGATTTTTTTTTTCTAATTATAAAAAAATAATTTAGTTACTAAAGTATTCAGAAAGATGACTTTGATTTAGACACCAGAGAACACAACCGAATGGCTTCTTAAATTCTACGGATGTCTCCTTTAAATTAATGTTTTTGTATCTGAATTTAGATTTTTTTGCTTCATCAAAGATTTTATTTTGCCGAAAATTTCTTGAATCTTTTCAGTGTTAATAGATAATAGAGCTCTCCAAATAATGAATATCTCTCCCATTTCAAAATGTATTTTTTGGACGTTATCTAGTCGCATTGATAAGAATATTTTATTCAAACGAGAAATTTTCTATGGAAATATTTGAACCATCTTTAGTAATGTATTGATAAGATATCCTGGTTAGAGGATAATCTATGCTGTAATTTATATAATTTTAAAATGTTTATATAATCGCAATTGATATGTTACGGTATAAAACACAACGAAATTGTATCGTATCATTTGTTTTTGAATCCTTTGGTGGATCCTGTTCAATCCTCGATCTTGGAAAACAGGTTTTAGAGAACTCAGTAAGTTGCTCGAACTAGATCTAATAGCAGACATCGATAACAAAGCCTGTTAATTTTCAGTTTGAATTTTAGAATCACCACTAATTTTGGCAAAGAGTTAGGAAAGAGATTACACTGTCTGTCCTTTCGACTCTTTCTTGTGAGATTCAGAGGAGTTTTGAATGTAGGAAATAACATAAAACTGAGCAAACATCACCTAGTTAAAAATTCAAAGTAGTCATGAGTACTTGTTGTAATTAAATATTATCTAGATTCCGGAAATTAGATTTGGTTGAAAAAAAATTATTCCTGACAATGCATAAATGATATTACAGATCAATGAAAATAAGATATATTATACTCTTGGTATTTTGCAAGGATTCACAAGAGAGACATTTCTAATCAAGGGCAATTTTCATGTAGGGAAAAATAAAAATATCAATAACATGAGAGGCATTTTTCTGAGAACTGTTCACTGAACAGATTTGAGATCTAGCCTTGAGGAATAATGACCAGTTATTAGAATATTAATTCTAATTTCTTATCCTTGGCGTCAGATTTTATTCAATACTGATTTGGTAGTGTATTCATCAAATGCATCATTTAAATAATGATGACTCAGGCCTGAAATTTTCATAAAATACTCATTTTTTCGTTAATCCATTTTATTGTTGGAGATGATATCTCTCATGGGATTAAACTTTAATGATTAAAATGATATTCATCTATGCTGTATCAAGAGTAGACCTAAAGTATTGAAAGAAGTCATTCGAATTGAAAAAATGATTCTTCAGTGAAGCAGATTTCTGGTGCTATCGCTTTGTACATGTGCTATTTGATATGTGGAATGCAGATTTTCTCTAACCACATTATTGCCAAATATCAGCGATTGATTTTAATTTCAAAAAAGTTTACGGAGCATTTTTTAAGCAGGGTTTTAATTAATACAGACATATCTCTCATCCAAAATCTTCACTTATTTGTTATGAATCTAATGAAATAATCAGCGAAGTGAAGTGGATATGTTTAGTTATTAATAATAGATAGATAATGCTTAGAATTAAACTTCATCTATCTTATTGGAAGAAAACATAATAAGACTTTGTGAATCTTCCCTAAGTGAAAACAGTTTTCTCAAGGATGAAATATTTTAGTCAAAAATAAGAATTTAAAACAAGAAAATAAAAATAATTTTATTTTATATGCAAATAGAATTTGAATAAATTTGATACTTTCATACCAAAAAAACTTTTGCTAAATATCGTAAAAATTTTTCCCCAGTTTTGCTCAAAATACTAACATTTTTGCTAATTTTTCTGAGAAATATGCCCTAGTTATTATGTATTTTTAGTTGAAGGAAAATCTTCAATATTCTAAAAAGAATCGTCAAATCTATCGATAATTCATTTGTGCATCATTTTCTAAATTCAAATACTGTATATAGTCCATATATTGCTTAAGTAAACTTTTTTTCATCCGTCTTTTCTTTCTCACTGTCCCAATATTGGTCAATATCGAATTTCAGTAATATTTATTGGAAAAAAATTCCCATCACGTCGTATAACAATTTTAATCTTTACTCCCTCTCATCTATCCGATCTCAAGATTATAATTGATTGAACTCAGCAGGAAGAATATCTGTTCTGAATAACTAAGATGAGTGTGTGTAAATATTATTTTTTGAGATTTCTTTAATGATTTTATTTCAAATAGTAATTATTAGATCCTCAAAAATTTTTTAGATCTTAACCCTTTCGGTGCCGATGGACATGTATGTCCATTTTCCAATTTTTTTGAACCTTCATAACTTTACCAGTTTGATAGATTTCTGGATCAATTAAAGTTTAAATTGAAGCCCACAATGTGAACTTGCATTAGTAATAATTTTGGCCAAATAACTTGGTATCTTCAATGAAGATTCTTCATAGCTAAATTTTTGTTTTTATAAAAACTGTGAAATAGTCTCGGCACCGAAAGGGTTAAAAATCTGTAAAATAATAATTTTTTTGATTTTAAGATATTATTTTAATACTTTATCACGAATTTACAACAAATATCTTATACAAACTACCTATAATTAAACCGAATAAATTCGTTGGAAATCAATTAATGCTGAAAAATCTAAAACACCGTGATCATATCCAAATTACTATCTCCAAGATTATTTTTGAGCTTATTAAATTGAAAATCATCTCTCTACCTCAAAACTGTGGATTATTGAATTTTAATTTAATTTTTATGTTTTCAACTTCCAACAGAGTTGCAAAGATGAATATAACAATTAGTTTCATCATCTCGATGGGCAATTCTAGTAATTTTGGAAAAGTTTTCTAACTATAAAACAATGCCTCTCAACAATTCTTAACAGATCCTTTTACTATACGAATGTAATTGTAAGATTCTACGAAATTCCTTTCAAACAATCACCATAGGATATTTTTTATTTTAGTTGAGAGAATAATTGATTCTGATTGGCCAATTTCAAATAGTTATATATTTTTATCCCAAAAGATTTACATTATCATCATATATATCATATTTTTAGTTGATTATAAGAACTACTGCAACATTCTGGTTTAATTTATTACAAATCTTCTTAACCTTGCTACTTATCTGTGTGGATATAACTTTGGGAAAAAAGTAAAGGACCCATAAAAAATAAAAATTCAGATTTTGTTACAATTTCTGCATCATCAAAATTAATTCATCTGTACTGATGGAGAATAAATCATAACTGATAATATCAGTATCATTATTATTATCAGAGAATTAAAGAGATAATATCCAATTTTTTCAAAGATCATATGAGGACATATATTAGAGGGCTTAATCAGATTATTGCTCAGTGCTCACAATTTCTGCCCAACAGTAGCTAATGAGAGGGATCAATGTGATGAACTTCTTTTGAAAAGTAATAGCACTTTATTGCATCAAAGACAAACAAACTAAGGAAAAGTTTCCAAGTGAGTCTATTTTCTTCAACTCAAGAAATATTTCACCAGAATACTTGTATTATATAATCCTAAAGTGGATAATGCTTATACATGGATAGTTTATTATTTATAATTAGACTTATTAACAAGAATAGAGTGCTCTAAATCGGTGTTTGGAAAACCTGAGTAACTCTTATATTCATTTAACCAAAATTTCGCTAGTTATCTACATATACCTTTTGCAGTTCGTTAAGGAAGATATGAAATTCAATAAGGAATTCGTGGAATTCAGTAAGAAACTTGCAAAAAGAAGATTTAATAGAGTTAAAAATAAATTTTCCTTATTGAATTGCATTATTTCCACATCGTTTTTCATAAGGGTTTATTAAAACTGAATTTTGCTTTTAAATCTTTTCTCAACAGAAATAGATATCGAATAGTTTTTAACTCGAAAGTTTCGAGTCGAAACTCTCCAATAAATTTTGAATTGAAAGTGAAAATAGCCTCATGTTCATAAACAAACTTGCATAAATTGACAGAATCACTGTAACATTGAGTGTGCTTTTACCGATGACATAGATGATGGCACTAATTTTTTCTTTTCGAATCTAGGATAAATTTCTCCTGGTAAAGGATCAAAAGATCTTTTTTATTGAATTTAAATAAATTTTATCTCTTTCTCCCTCTCTCTCTAGGAAAGCAATCGAATTTTTTGTCTATCTGGAAATGTTCCTTGTTTTAAAAAAAATTCGATCAGAGTGAACAAATCTCATTTAAAGCTAAAAAAATAGATTGGAGTCTGAAATGAGGAAAAAAATTCAACACTAATATTTCTTTTTATTTAGGCAGACAAGAAAAATCCTATTCTTATTAAGCTGGTTGGCAGAACACTTAATCATTTTTCATGGAGTACTTTTTAATTAGACTATTGAGATTTCATGAGATTTATGATCTGTTCTGTTTCATTTCAAAATAGTAAAGAGTAAACGGAAAAGATATTTGGATATATTCTATATTATTATGATCATATCTGAATTCTAGTCTGCCAAAGCTTCGTTTTTATAATCTATCTAAAGCTAGTTGACATGAAGATGAGAATTTCCTAATTTTACAAAAAACTCAATATTTTTATCCAGAAAGTCAGGAAAAAATTTATTTTTTGGATTCCACTATGAAATGAGCTGATTAGTTTTGAATACAAAAAAAATTTCCGAAAAAAAATTAATCTGACCGAAATTGAGCCGTTTTTTGAATTTCGGAAATGTTTCAAATTTCCACTTTTTCAACTTTCAAATCCAAAATTTTTATCGATTTCAAAGATTTGAAGCGGTTAAATATTGATATTCAGGATCAAAATTAGACGAAGATTTCGAATTTGGCCGTAGAAATTGAGAGAAAATGACTCTTTCCAAGAAAAATATCAATCTCTATATTTTGGATCATTTTCCCTCGTGATAATCGAAAAATTCAAATGGTTCGATTTCCCACCGTAATGATGAATTTCTGTGAATTCCTGGAGGCGAATTCGGAATCTTCGTCTAATTTTGATCCTGAATATCAATATTTAACCGCTTCAAATCTTTGAAATCGATAAAAATTTTGGATTTGAAAGTTGAAAAAGTGGAAATTTGAAACATTTCCGAAATTCAAAAAACGGCTCAATTTCGGTCAGATTAATTTTTTTTCGGAAATTTTTTTTTTTTGTATTCAAAACTAATCAGCTCATTTCATAGTGGAATCCAAAAAATAAATTTTTTCCTGACTTTCTGGATAAAAATATTGAGTTTTTTGTAAAATTAGGAAATTCTCATCTTCATGTCAATTAGGTTTAGTAGTAATAAGTTCAATATTATCAATCTGGTAATTTATTCATCCAGCTGATGTCAAAAGTTTAATTGAAAATGAACAAGTTCTATTTAAAATTAGTATTTCAAAGAAGAGTTTTATTGCCAAAAGACTGTTAATTTTTCTTATAAAGCTGAGAATTCCCTATTTCACGATCTATTTTTCTAATTTTTCACTTCTTGATAATTGAAAATTTCCGATGACTCAGGTTTTCATAATAATGACGAATTTCTTAAACTTCTTTGGATAATTTCGATTTTTTTGTCTTATATTGTTACCAAATTTCAGTATTCAATTGCTTCAATTCCCTGAAATTAATAAAAAATTTCGAAATCAAAAGGTGGAAATTCAAAAATTTATCAGATTGAATATTCTTTAGATTATTTTATTCCTGACTTTACAGAGTAAAAATAGTGAATTCTCATCTTCATGCCAACTAGCTCTAGATTGAGTACTTTTTTTAAAAATAATAGCCAAGTCTAGTCTAGAGGGATTGATCAAAAGTATGAAACTCTAAATCGAGATTATTCACTCGACTCTCTGATGGATCACCTACTCATCAAATGACAATCTCCATTTTTGGAATTAGACATTCTTGTATGTCTCTACGTATATTATTCTATTCTGTTCATCTGTCAAATAATTACAAAGTGTTTTTTATGGTTGAAAGGTTTTTTTCTGTGCCAGAGTCACTTTTCTGTGTGTGCTATTCATTCTATTAAGTGTGAAGTACAGATAATTTTAGAAGAGAGACAAGATTTTTTCAGTATGTTTATGTTCTCTGCCCTACTTTTTTCACTTTGAACAAACACATATCGGGTAGGCCTATGACTACATAAATTATTTAAGCAATACACTACTTTACCAATTATTCTATTATCTTTTCCATCTTTCTTCATTATAAAGGGGGACAGAAAAAAGTGGAATAGAGAAAAAAGTATATTTTCTCTTAATTCATCTTGTCTAAGATTGACGATCAGGAGGAAAAGGGGAGTCTCTGTGAGCAGAGAGAACTAAAACAACTTTTCGGTAAAGAAAAAGTTAGATCAAAGGTTTGCTCTGTTTCCCAATTTATACACTTTTATGCAGAACTCATTCAAACTTTTTACTGTTTTGTGAAAAACAAATTATAGTCGAGAAAGCTTAAATTTAGATAATTTTAGAAGATCCATTAACCTTTCAAGCTACAACTGGCCATACATAGATGGGACAGGTATCTTAAACAATAATTTTATTTTGAAGAATCTAAAACTAATTTATTGACCATTTTTCTTGTATCAGAAAGTAAAGTCCCTATATGGTTTCTTCAAGCACATAGAATATCTGAAGAAGGTTTAATTACGCTGCAATAATCCATTAAGAAGTTATGAAAATTTAAAGATTTTTCAAGAAACTGTACTTGTAGAATTTGAAAATCACCCTGAAGTCAATTCTTTAAATCATCATATTTCCTCTTTTTCAACTTTTGAACCCAGATTTTTTATCGATTTCTATGATTTTAAGCAGTTAAATGCTGATATCTGGAATCAACAGTATACAAACAAATTTAATTTGGTTGAGAAAAACTTACTGAACCCCTGAATTTTGGATAATTTTCCTTCAAATGGTTCGCTTTCCCACAAATTTCTGTTAACTTCTCTACATGAATTCGTATTTCTTTGTTGATCCCAAATTTAACTGCTTAAAATCGATTCAACAAGGAAATAAGATGTATTTTCGAAATTGCTGAGAAAAACATCGAGTATTTTTGAAAAAGAAGTAAATTTTCATCTTTATATCACTTAGGTGTAGCTTTGTATGGAGAAAAGCATACTCATTGTTGTTTTAATTTATTATTTTACGTTCATGGAATAAATTAAATTCGAAACAATCCTCCCTCGATTATACAAATTTCCAATGAGCCCTGGTGAAAATTAAAATGGAAACTCAAAAAGTCTATAAAAAAAGGTTGGGTGGATGGTGAAAATCATTGTTCGTGATGCCTAATTCATTCCATGATGAAGAAGAAGGGAAGCATCTGTTTGAAGATAAGCTAATTGAAACTAAAGTATAAATACTCATTTGGCACGTTTAAATGCTTCTTTTTTCTCTGTCAATCTGACTGAGATTACATACACAAGGGAACTTTTATTATCTATCCCTTTTTTTATTCCATTAAAGCAGATTATTATTATTATTGCAACGAGATATAGGGAAAAAATTAATTCCTCAGATTGCTAGTTGACCTTTGTAAATACTGCCCAAAGGCAAAATATCAACCTTTTGGTAAGAAAAACAACAACAAAACCAATACAGCAGAAGCAATAAAAAGGAGAATTTCTCTCAAAAAAAGCAAACCAAACTATTTAATACCATCAAATAAATCATTTTGTATTTTTTTTTAAATATTCCCATATTTGTCCGTTTTTTGTTCTTTTATTTTAGGGTAACCTTAGTTTTATGACATGAGATTCCTTTACCTGGAAGATGTAGTCTTGCATTTGAAATCTAATTTTATTTGTTAGATTAAAGCTTAGAAGGACGAAAATTAATGAATCTCTGAACGATCATCTGACCTAAAGATGAGAATTTTACTACGGGAACAATAGTTATTTTTTGGATCCCTTCATGAAATGGGCTAACTATAGTTGGTAAAATGAGAAAAATTAGGCTAAATTTCAAAAATGTCCACTTTTTGAACCTAGTCAAATTTTTTATCGATTTCGAATTCACCTAAAAGAGTTAACAGAAATTTGTTATGATAGTGTGAAATCTAGCCATTTGAATTTATTGATTATCAAGAAGGAAAGTTTTACAAAATTTAGAGGTTCAATTTTTTTCTTGAAGATGGCAAAATTATCTCAACATATATGGCCAAATTGGAATTATAGCAGTTACATGCTCCAGAAATTTATTTAGAAGGGTAGAGAAGAGAATGATATCATCTTAACAGTTATTAAGGAAAAAGACGTGTGCTTGATCATTCTCGAAGCTTTTATTTTTCATCCAGCTCTGAACCGATATGGAATTGGAATTAATAAAAGGAATTCTGAAACTACTTTGGCAATTGATTTGACGCCAGTCTGAAATATTTTACCCTCCAGGCATTTTTTTGCATGTTTGAATTTTATTTTATTCGTTTATAAGCATAAGCAAAACAATAATTTCTGGTTTTTTAGTAAGTTGACAAAATGTTGTAACAGACCGGATATAACTTATCAGTGATAAGTTATCACCTTGTCATTCAGAGATGATGCACTTATAACCTGACACTTTTTGAAATTTTTCTCATAGATTTTATCAAGCTGCGATTTAAAAAATTGTAACTCTCCTTATAAAACGACTTTGTTAATATTTCTGATTCCATGGTATGGTACCATACTCATAAGTATAAAGATTTATGAACGCTGAAGAGAGAACTTTTACATCATCTATTTTCTAAATTAATCATTTACTTTTATTTAATTTGTATTAATCCATCCTGACTGGAGCACTTTGAATCTTAATTGAATTTTTAGTATGTCTTGTTAGTGTCAGTTAATTAAGGGAAATACTTAACTTATTCTTGAGACCATTCGACTGTCTGTAAGCATATATACGCCTTGATTTAATTAATCTCTTTCAGAGTGTACACTCAAAAAAGTAACATTCAATATTCTTTTTGTCCTTTTATCTTTATTTTTTTAGACTTTGGAAATTGAGTCGATATCAATATTTTATTCTTGAAGGGCTTCAAGAATTTATAGATAATTTTAAAATATATTTTTGTCGGCAAGAAATATAAGTATCATTTCAATCTAAAATCTAGTTATTCTCATGGTTTAATTAAAACATTAAGATCAAATTTATGTTCAGATCAGCAACAGGAAATTGGAGAATTATTAGATAAATTTTATTGCTTTTAAAGACCGCCACTGGCAAATGTGTTCAAGTACTTCGCTATGTGAATTACATTAAATTTCGTGGCATGATCTTTTATTACAATAAATAATTATGGCGGAGTTGCTTGATTCTAACAATTCTAAAGACTAGAGGAAATTTTATTCATTTCATCTTCACATATATAGGGAATAGGAGAGGAGTTATGCTGCAAATTTATTCATAAAAATTATAAAAATATCTACAGACTGAGTAAATTGTTGATTGGGTAATTTCAAAATTTCACACTCAACATTTTCCAACTGTACACGGATCGATTTTGTCTGCTTAATTCGAAAAATATCCGTTTTTGCATTAAAACAGCTCTCCTAAAATTTGATTGAATCAACCTTATTTAATGTCATTTGTAAACATCTGCAAACAATAAAGTCTAAATATTATACTGAGATAAATTTCTGTAAGATATTGGGTTCGAGCTGGAATAAAAATGTAAAAAAATCTGGCATTTCATTAGAAATATTTTATTATTTTGTTCAATTTAGAAATTAAAATGAACAAATATTGATTTGGAATATTCCCAGAAAAATTGAATCATGTTATAAAGACATGAAATTGCCTTCTACTTATCTCAAGAGAAAAAAACTAGTTGTTCTCCTTTAAGTGTGTTTGAACAGTATACATTATCATACTATTCCATATATGTACACACAAAAATAAAGAACGTTCATTAATTGTATTGTTGTAAAAAAATTTCTCTTAATAAATTACTTCTTGATTACAAGATCAACCAAGGCAGAAAAGCATTACTTTTACAAGACTCCCAGATAAGGATGCTAGTCTTTTGCATGTAAACTTTGGAAAAACATTGATGAAAAATCATTACAATTTACAAATAACAGTTGTCAAAAAAAAGAATTCTTTTGTAATCTTCAAGACAATTACAATTTCGTCTTATTGAAATATGATTTTTTCGTCGATGGGTGAAAATGCAATGAGTATTATTATTTACACGATTAAGAAGAAACTGATTAAAAATATTATAAGTAACCAAACGATGAACTTTAAATAATGATAATTATGATTAAATGTCTAACTTATTTGTTAATTAATTAAGCTGCATTCATGGAACCATACACAAAAATTCGCCAAAGTTTCTAGATCATTATTTAATCATTAGGGATAACTAGAAACCACAATTTTATTTAAGAGAACGTAGATTAACAGTAGTGTACTACACTTCTAGGGTAGTCATAAAAGAAGAAATAAACTTGAGCTTAATCTCAGCCATTGAACAAAACATTAACAAAAATTTAGTATTCATAACGTAGTTTCTCGAAATTAGTAAAATTAATGAAAAAGTATTCACTTACAAGATATTGAAAGATTTTTGTCTGTAGCAGTATGAACATTCATTTCTTCAGAAGATTCAGAAGAAGGGTGAATATTGAGTAGAGATAGATTTTGCAAATTTTCGATTTCTAGCCTGGATCAGAATCTGAATGGTCTCTTCAGAAGAAATCGAATGATGTATAAAACATCTGGACCAAAACCTATTTATAATCTGGTTGCAATAGAAACAAGGGTCTTGTATTATTAAAATTAATGTGATGAAAAATTTGCTGAATTTGATTTCGGCCATTTTTCTCATGATAGAAGCTAAAATATTTTTTTCCTAATCATTTTCAATTTAGTATAAGTAAAATAAGTCTTACGGATCAACTATTTCTATCAAAAGCCTGTAAATCTTTGATGACTACTTGAAAGTAATAAGATCAAATTTGAGAGATTTATGACAAAAAATGTAACTTTGACACTATCACTGCCACTTTAATACAAAATAAATTTGGATAAAGATTTAAATAGTTCGAACTAAAAATTCATTCTGAACCACATTTTCAACCAAGGAAAATTAAATTGAGCATATTAGAATTGAAAAATCTATCCCTTATATTGAGCAATAAAGCATTTATTTCAACGGTTCTCATCAGACACTTAAACCGATTTTATATTTATGACACATTAGAAATCAATGACTATTCTTCAAACTAGGTAGGAGTTTGACAGGGCTCATTGTCTTCTTTTGAGAAAGATTTTTGTTTAAATCCTAATTTCAAAAAAGTTTGTAACGTGCGCCTTACTTGTAAATCAGATACCTGAATTCAAGTTAATAAATTCATAATCTCGAGAAGCAACTTTGTCGATAATTTTCGGTTCATTTGTTACTCTCTTTTAAATCTTGAATTTCCATAAATGGATTCAGTATTTAAAATCTTTTTTTATTCTCTTAATTGGCTATCTCATAATGAGCCTCCCATTTGTTAGATACAAATGTCATTGAATAAAACTTCCCTAGAATACCAAATTTCAAAAATAAAAAAACAGATATCTCATTCAGTTAAGAATTCTTTAAAAGCATTTTTATTTTTGACAGGTAAATAACATACGTTTAGAAATTCAGCAAAATTTAGAAAAAAATTAAATTCACTCAACTAAAAGCTTCATGTAAATGGACATTTCATAGAAAATGTGTTGGTGAAGTATTATTATTGATACTTTCAAAATCAACTACCGATAGATAAGAATAATGTCATTTCATCCTTTGGTTAATGAAGAATAAAATAATGGTCTATGCAACGATAAAGGAATTAATGAAATCAATACTGATTTTTGATTGAATAAATTTAAACAGCTAATTCTGGTCCAAGAAAATATGCTATGGACTCGGACTCATTGAGTATTGGGCAAGTAAAAAGTGTATAATATACACTGTATAGTCTACTAGACGTATTGAGCTGGGACCTTATTAAGTTAGGTAAACCATGAAACTTGACTCATATTCGAACACAATAACAGTAAAAATAAGTATTGTCAATTAAGGTCTCATTCATTTGACTACAAAACTTTGCAAAGAACGTTATCGGCATCCTGAATAGAATTATAATTTATATAATGGATGTATACTACATTTTGGCTTCTTCTTTATGTACAATGTACTTTTGCAAAACCTTTTCTATTTTATCTCCCGCTAGACACAGATATCTTTCACGTTCTTAATAAGAAATAACTTTTAAAAATCATACAAAGTTATACACTTGCACTGGTTCATTAGTTATCAAAAAATATATTTAATATCACAATGATTTGGATATTGACAAATTCGAGTATTTTTGCCAATAGAATAGAAGAAAATTTCTTTATAGTTTCAAGAGAATTTTTTTTTATGTTCGTCTCATTCAAGAATTAAAAACTATCATGTTAGCAAATGCATTGATGATAAATCAAAATTTCATCCTTATTCTTGTAATTATTCTACTGAAAATTTACATTAAAAGATTTGATAAATTCATTTATTTTCATTTATTCTTATTTTTAGAGACATGTCCCATCAATACCTGATCATTCCCTTAATGATCATGTTCACTTTGTCAGTTTATCCAATTGATCAATTTAAAACAAACCTCTTGACAGATTGTAGACAGGTGTCGGAAAATCCACATAACAAAGATAACTCCTGTTTTGATTCTTCAATGCCCCTCAGAATAACAGCCACTGAAGGAGATACTGCTGTCCTCCCCTGTATTGTTCAAAATGTTGACTTTTCAAAAATAACAGTAAGTTCTAATCATTTTCCCATCACAGTTTCACTTGAAGAGATAGTATCCAAATCCAAATTGCTAGACTTTAAGGAATATAAAAAATTATTTTTTGATACCCTTCATCTCCCAATGCTACCTGCTCAAGTGTTAGTTTTTATTGAAAGATACTCAAATTTCCCATTGTAAAATCAAAGTCATTCATATTTTAGGAAATTACTCGTTCTAGACACAAAAATACAGGTGAGAACCGTATTTGGGGAGTGTAAAACTACACCTCCATTCATTTGTGTATTTTCACAGTTTTTCAATAAATAAATAACTTGCCATTGTACTTTGAAGTAGTTCTATTAGGGTCCTGGTATAAATTTTTGTCTAAAAATTTCAAAAAGCGGCTCTAGATCAAAATAATTTGGTTCAATTTTGGGATGAATATTTTCCATCAAAACAGTCCTGTCAATTATCATATTTATTATCAATGATAATTTATCATTAATTAATCCGAATATGAAGCAATAAACGAAAGATTTATAAAATTCTTCTATTTCTTTCATTAAGTGACGTTAAAACTTGATCTCGAATATTAAGAAATAAAGGTTCATGAATGTTAACCGACTCCATTATTAACACCAAACGTGTACATTTCTCAACGGTTCATCAGTAGTGTCTCTTTGAAAATGATAAATTCTAATACCTATTTTTCGACCAATTTTACTGCTTGAAAATTAATAAACTAGCATGATCTGGAATTTGATCAAATTGACGTTTCTATCAAAAAGTTCATGATGATAATCGGTTTCCTTGATCAAGAGAGTGATACTGAAAAATAAAATTTGATCCTTTTTACAATTAGGAATCAACAAAAAATTTCAACTCAAAAAATTTCGAAACTTATTAAAAATTTCTTTGATATTTTTAACTTCTTAGATATTTTTTTCATGATTATTAAATCTTTCAGATCATTCCTTAAAATTTATTCATTCCTGCACAAATTATCTTTGAATTAGTTGCTCTTGACAATATTAAATTTATAGAAAAGATACTTCGATTAGCTTCAGAGGCTTCTAATCATGTCTTGTTAGTCTAATTTCAAAGTCGGAAATTTCCTCTAGTTATTTACAAAATTAATCTGAAAAATTTTACTCCAAATAATATTACCTGATATAACTTCTTAAAATCATAATCCAAAGTGTATTTTTATCTTCAATAGAACATAACTTTTTTATTACATTTCTCTAATATTTTTTTGCAGTTCTCGATTAAGGACAAGCGTTTATTCCCTACAAAGTGGGCAGAATTTTCAAATTTTATCTTACATTTTTCATGAAATAGCTGCTGAGGTTTAATAAAAGTTACAACTTAAAAAAAACTCTCTTGTTACCTATTCCATTTGGGTTTTGACCATTGAGGTTTTGGAGTAGTGTTTTAAAATTAATTGTATTTCAAAATTTCAAAGAAAGATTCAATCAATCTTTCAAACAATGTCAAGTTTTCTGCTTACTTCATTTTTAATTGATTAGATTTTAAATAGTCCCTCTTTCTTGAAAACGTCTAGTATATAGCATAGACTTAACCAGACACAAAGAAATAATAATTAATAACAATTTTGAGCATTCGAAATGGCCTCTATTTAAAAATTTTGAAGAATTTATCCCCTTATTTCAAACAATCTAGCTCATTTAATAGTTAAATATGCTTTGAAGATTTTCACTAGCAAAAGTTCACTTTTTTTCTTTGTTTTTAATCCATAAAAAGAGAATGAAATCGTTTGAATTATATAAACAAGACTTGTTCAAACAGGAAGAATCATGTAGCATTTTTTCAATAAAAACTTGCTTTCATTTTCATGCTCCAATCTAAAATTTATACGTTTTGTTTACAAACAAAATCTGATGAAAATAAAATTTTATTTATAAATTAGACTTGTATTTATCAAACATTTGATTCTACAATGTAAAGTAGGTTGATCTGATATCTGATTTTCCAAACTTTGAATAGGGAAAACGTTTAGATTTATAAGTGAGAGAGTAATCAAAAGAGAACAAAATAAGATCATTGAATGTGAGAGAGGCTCATTATTTGAATCAAAAGACATTGAAAAGGATACCGTTTGTTCCATACTGAAAACGATATTACATCTGACTGATCGATAATATTGGAATAGATCTTGTCTATTTTCTAGAATTTGATGAATAATCAACATTAATAAAATTTAGTTTTCATCTACTTATTAGTAGAAATACTTATCAAAGAAATTAAAAAGGTATGATGTTGAAAATCCAACAATGAATTGTAAATTACAAAATAAGGTAGATTCTCTTCCTCTTTGTTTCAAATTACTTTATATGATTTTTACAATGAAATTGACATTTTTAAATTGAAGAGTATACATAAATAACAACATAGCAGTAAAATAATCTCTGCCATGAACCGTGGATAGATGTAGATAAATCACAATTACTTGGAATTTTCCCAAAAAGGGCTAATGGGATCCTTTCTTTTTCTTCGTTACTACTTCATTTTGGTGGAGAAAACTTTTATTATCTCTGATCCAATTTGGGGATCCTGTGCTAGAGATAAGACTTTGTAACAGTTTTCTTTTCTTCTTCGAGGAATTATTTTTCCAACATGAAATCATCTGCGATTCATACTTTACCGTTGGTTACTTCTTCGTTATGGCATTCAAGTTTAAGGATCATTCATTTTTCAAATAACCGCCAAATGATTTTTTTTTATTACTTAATAGTATAGATTTCCTTGTAGATTTTTCTATAAATCTTATTTCAAAAATAAATTCAAGAAAAAATTGTTACAGAATAACTTGTTGCAATTCTCTGGAAGAAAATCGTCTCAGAACTAATGACTGAAAACTCCAATATTTACACAAGTTTTAATAAACTAATCATAAAAATGATGTTTTCAGGAAGACAATCCCATCATGCTGTTTACCTCTTCTTCCTACTCAAACATTGTTTTTTAACACAGATTCTTCAAGTACTCCAAAGAAATCACTATTTTTACTCAAAAATCGTTTATATGTCTATTTTGAATAATTTTATTTCAACTTTTGATGATTAAATGATGATTGTAATTTTCAATAAAAACAGTAAAAGCAGATTTAATTGGAGTATAATCAACCTCTTTCCAAAGCCTCTTCCAGAGGGTTCGATACTGAGATAGTCATATACCTTCTTTAGTGGATGAGACGCTTGTAACCTGAACTCTTTTCAATTTTATCTAAAAACCTAAGTATTCCTATTGGTCTAGATCTAAAAAATCATTTAAAATTAAACAAACCTTAAAACCAATCAGAAGAAAAATTCTGAAATTAACCATCTGCTAAATCAATAATCTATGACTCAAGTCGAATCTCTTTCCGTTAAACTGCGACCAATTATCCCCTATTTCGATTTTACCTATATTGCCATTGATAGTATTTCTATCATCATCTATCTCATTACCGAAACGTCTGGAAGAGGCTTTGGAAAAAGGTTTATTGTATTCCAATTAAATCTACTGTTAATAATTTCTATTAAAGATTTCAGATTCCATCATGGAACAAAACAATTTTCCTGATGATTGTAATTCTTATCCCCGGATATTTTTAAATGTCTGGTTATCTCTCCTATTTATGACTTTAATAAATCGATAAATACCTCAATTTGTTTAGATTTAATTAATATAAATTGGTTTTCTGAATTCTGCAAAGAGTTTCTCGCAATACAATATGATAATGTAGTTAATTAATCAATTAACCATTGAGGATACCTCATACCGCAATAAAAATTGAATAAAAAACTCCCATCGATTTTCAATCAGCGTAAAAACAAACAATGGAGAAGATCTCAATGAAGTGATAAGTTTACTCCTTAGTCATTTCATGGAAAAGTCAGAAAATATATTATTGGTATTTGGAATTTGCATTAGAAATGTATCTTTCTTTTAATTTTCTATCATGTGGGTGATTCAGTCTTTTTGGGTATCATTTTCTAATGAAAATAGTAATTAAATGTGCACATTTGAATAAGAAGAAGTAATAACATTTCAATTTGAATGATAATTTTGTCAGACTTTATCAAAAATATCAAGTTAGCTGTTAGTTGTATATAAGATTTTTTTATTTAAAAAAGTTTGTAAAATAGTCAAATAAATGATTGATCTTTAAATGCATTTAGGTTTATTTGAAATCTATGTCTCAGAGGATGAAGGGAGGTGAGAAGAACTGTAAATCCTCTTAATAATTTATTAACAATACATGTGTTAAGTTAAATTTTTTTACAATATTATTCTTCATTATAAATCTTATTTTTAAGTTCTTTTTTAAATTCATTTAATCTCATATTTTTAATTGTTCTGTTTAATTTTTTGAAAATATTTTTACATTTATTAAAAATGGCAAGTTTTTTTAGCTGTCCGAATTCAGGAGTATTTGATCTCAGTCCTGAGCGGTTTGTGTTATATAATATTGGCGATGATTTGATCAGACATATGCTTTTGAGTTCTCGTCATACTCATAAGAGAAAACGAGCGTATATTTTAGTGACTCTTTAGACTCGGGCTAACATTTATTTAGTATTACAATGCATTCATTTTGATGTTCAGTGACTGCTTCAAGTAAATGGAAGCCTAACTAAATTGAAATCATTTCTGTTTTCAATCTGTCTTTTGATGAAATTTCAAGTAAATGGATTCCTATTAAACATAAAAATATAATTTTAAAATATCACTAAATTTAAAAGCTAATCTATTTTGAGAAAGTAAGCTGCTTGGGGAAAGGATGAAATGAAGAATTATCTTCGAGATAAATAATTATTCAGCCCAGTAGGTATCAAATTTGAGTCTAGATCCTACTTGAAATACGGTTCAATATAGTGTATTATGATTAATTCATCTAAAATATAGTATCCTTATAACAATTGAAATCTAGATTTAGGAGAATTTGTAATAATAAAAAGTCCTAATTTTTTAATTTTTTAGAAAGCTTTTAAAATACAAGATTCCTGTAAACATTCTTATTCAGTCTAATAATTGACATTTCTAAAGTCTATTTATTGGACAATGGACATAAAATGATTGTTTTGAATGAATTTTTTTTGAATAAAAATTTTAAATAATTTCTCTTGAGTAATTGATGAACTCTGGACACTGTAGTAGGTTATTGTTGAAGAGAAATTGTGTATCTTTCGAAACCTCCCAATGGTGCACTGACGACTCCTATCAGTGACGAGTCCTAATAAGGATGTAATTTTTAAACATCTGCCACTTATTAGTTGAATGATAGCCCGACTCTCTTATGAAATCACCTGTATTTGAGAAGTAAAATAAAGTAGAGAATATCTGAGACAAAGTTTAATAGGAAGATTCTAAATAACCACCTTAAATCAGACAATTATTTAGAATTACCAGCTATAAATTCATTCATAAATTTGTAAAATAATATTTACTTCTAATTGAATAAAATTTTTTCATTCAAATGTAGTTAAAATACAAAACCGCTCCACTCTGCTCCAATAATTATACTCATTATTGCTTCGTGAAAAAAGTCAGAATGAGATCAAAATCTGGGATAGATTCTTTTTTATTGCTACTTAACACTCACTGGGATTATATTTTAATCAGATCAGTCAAGGCATTCCATTTGTAAATTATATAATAAATGGATATTTTCTCATCCACCATTTAATTAGAATCAATAATTTACTTTGTACATTATACAGTATTTTATTCTAATATTTATTATAAGCGAGAATGAAATTTCATAACCTAATTCAATATTCTATAAATTTATTTAGACTTTTTCATCATTAGAGCGGAGGAAATCTATCAATTAACAGAATTTCCTTTATGAATGTATTTATTAAGTTTGATTATCAAATTCCGTGAAATTTTCGACAATTTCCCCTGATAATGAACTTATGCTGCATTTATAAAGATAAATAAGATCTTGCCTATCGATATGATAAATCTAATCTCCAAGGTTGGTTTAACATCATCCCACCAAATTTCGCTTCAAAATACTTTTAAGATAAACAAAATTGTGTAAAATTTTCAAATTAAAAACGTTTTTAAATGTTTTTTTATAATTTTAACTTGAATTATTTATTCCTAAATACTTGCAAAAGTGACTTAAATCCTATTTAATTTTTTTATAGTTAAAAATGAATATATATATTCTGATAGGTCAAAAAACGTTTTTAATTTGAAAATTTTCACACTTGTTTATTATTACAGAAGAATGAATAGCGGAATATGTTGGGATGATCTTAAAAAAACCATATCGATGGGCAAATTTCGTCTAATTCCACATAATATATACACTTTTTATAGGATTTTTAAAGTTTTTTTTAAGTAAAAAATGCTTTTCCCCCGAAATAGTGTGCATAGTATATTTTCTGAGACTCAGCCCAAAGTTGAAAGTTAGTATGTCCGTCATGAAAAAAGCATTAAATAAAAAGTTTATGGTAAATAATTTTATATATATGCAATAAATTTGAAGCATGAAGGATTGTATCAGTTCTTTTATATTTAACCCTCATTAGAGCACTGCTTTTCTTCTTACCAAAAATTTTAACTCAAGATTTATGTATAGATAAACTTGAATCTAAATTTTTGAAAATTAATCAAATGAATGGAAGGGCGATTCTATAATACCCAAACACGGTTATCCCGAGTAAGATTAAAAAGATAAAAAATTTTTAATCAAGTACAGTTGGTATCGTGCCCATATCTAATTTTCTATTAGCTATGACATGCAGTGTTCAAATTTCAACCTCCCCCCGTCATATTTTAAATAAGCCTTTTAAGAGCACAGATTTTAGCATCTTTAAAAAGCTTAGAGTTTATTCGTTAACAAAATGCTGAATGGGTTAGAAGATATGCATTCATAGTCAAAAATTTCCTCATGACCTCCTCTCCGATCGAACATAACTATAATTTTAGACATCAATCTTTTAAAAGATCCTTACTTCTCTCCTCTTTCGAATCAATAAATAATAAATTTAAAATCTATGAATTTGACAATACTAAGTGTTAAAAATCCATAATGCATCACATTCGTAGCAAAATAGATTACACAAAAACTCTCCTTTATCCTGACCTTCATTAGTAACCAGAATGTTTTATGATCTACTTGTTAGATTCACTTATTCTCATACCAACTAAATTTCTTAATGAAGAACATTATACTTATAATATTTTCTATATATGTCTCATTATCTGTAATATACTATTTTGGACATATTACCAATTTCTCAATATAGATATTTTTTCTAACAAAAAAAATTGAATAGTTGTTCAATTTAAAGAAGAACAGTGCCCTAAACCTTATCATAGTCGAATTTTCCAACAGGAAATTCAATTCGACCAAGATGCCAATCATTTAAATTCTATAAAGATCCTCAGGGTAGATTCCTCACTAGAATAGCGACCCCTATTCGTTAGGCTAATACAACTTTAACTTCTACATAGATCTTCTCGTGTGATAAGTTACCAGTTAGTCATATCGAGCTTTATGTACTATTTCAAGTTCATCTCATAAAATATTTATCAATCATAAAATTTTCTAATTGAATGAATTTTAATTTTGTCTTTTCTTATAGAGTGTTTAACACGTTTTTGTATTTCATCTCACGAATTGTATTGTCAGTTTGATAGAATTTTATTTTTGTAAATCTCCATTGTTTTATTCGTATCAGTTTATTTCAACTTCCTTCTTTTATTTATCTCTTGATTAAATTTCTAATTAAAACACGTAAGAAATGTAAAAAAAGATTGAAAGAAACTTTTACTTATTAATTGAGAAAAATTTGCCGTAGAAATGTTTTCAGTTTTTTCTCAAATGAAATCGAAAAGAAAGAATTGTTCAGCATCTCTTCCATTGTAATCGTGCAATGATCGCGGTAGGCTCAATTCCATATTATAAATTCATCGTAGAGTTATCATTTTCAATCAGCAAAATTGTTGATAAAAGATCACTCAGGTGGGTAGATAAATCTTTTTCATTGTAAAGTACTTTTCTCTTGAAAATTAGATTATAAGAATGAAGTTTACATTGAAAGATTAGAATGTTGAAGCCGCCTGCAATTTATTCTATAATAATTTTTATAATCTCTGTGAATTTATTACACTCAGCCTTTCTGACTTTTATGCTTCATAAGATGAAGAATATCTTTTGAATTTTTAAAATTTTATCTTGAGAATATTTTACTTGCATTCAAGAGGGATTTTTGTGAAATTTAATAATTTAATAACCTCTTTCCTTTTTTGAATGTTCAATTTCCATATTGGAATTCACCAAGTTCACATAGAACAAAACATGGGATAGATTCCGATCAATTTTGAATTTTAAAAATAAATTACTCATTTCCAATGAATTTAAATTTAAAAAACCCTATCATATTTTAACTTATATTCAGATATAATAATCTTCAATTTCGCAAAAAAAATTTTATAATTTTGAGAAATTTCCTAACTTCATAACTAACTTTAAGTTGGGGTTTTCCATTTCAACCAAGACTTGATAACTTGGAATGAGAGCTAATAATAATAAATTATGCTTAAATTTTTCTGTATCTCTCTCTCTATAATAATATTTGTATTTTCCTTTGTTCAGATGAGCTGGTGGAAAGAAAACTTACCTCATGAATTATCGATGGGGATAAAAGTTTACAATACCCGGCATAAAATTGAAAAACGTGGAAATAACAATTGGAGTTTAATCATTAAAAATTCCAAAGCATCAGATTCCGGTTATTATGTATGTCAGATAAATTCAATCGATTTAAAGGAGAGATTTATCGAATTGGTTGTAGAGGAATGTGAGTTTAAAAACTAATTAAAATGAAGTTGGGAATCTATAAATTTAAAAAACTCAATATTTTCATTAAGAATTCGAATATGTTGAAGATATTTTGAAATTCAAATAAAAATATGGTTGGTTTTTAAATTTTTTTTTGGCTCCAAATCGAAATTCAAA
The DNA here is from genome assembly GCA_012064415.1 of Gyrodactylus bullatarudis. Taxonomy (NCBI): domain Eukaryota; kingdom Metazoa; phylum Platyhelminthes; class Monogenea; order Gyrodactylidea; family Gyrodactylidae; genus Gyrodactylus; species Gyrodactylus bullatarudis. The sequence continues at coordinate 151,129 of SSNU01000018.1, read as the reverse complement.
AACTGCAATTCTCCCATCAATAATTATCTCAGTATCCAAAATCATGTTCATTAGAGATGAATTCTCTTCAGTTTTATCTTGTTTTACTCGCTCAATGCCCAAAAATCATCCATAATGAATTTATTTCCTGATTAAATAATCATGAATGCACACGACTATGAAGATTTCCCAAAAAGATATCATTTCTATGGATAGTCGTATGGGCGTATCCCATTATTTTGGTTTAAATTTTTGAGAAAAAATGGTCTCGACTAAATACGATTCTCATTTATCAACACGTACTTTTTTCTTCTCTCCTGGAAAATTCTTCTTAGTTTATCATTCAGGTCGTCGTATGCTCAGAATATTCAAATAAATTGAAGGGTACATCATCGGTAAGGAAAAACGGGGGTCTGTAGAACTAAATAATTATTTCGCTTTATAAGCAAATTTCACCAGGTCCCGGTCAGAAAAAAAGGCTCTTTCTAATGAGCCTAAAATTTTGAAAAAAAAGGTTACATGTCCAAGAAAACCTTTCAGTGGGGGTAGAGGGGAGAGGTATAACTTTTTGACAGTTATTACAGAGGTACTGTATCACATAGAGAAATGACAACAATAGTTCTTCAGTTGCATATAAATCGAGATAATTTTGATCATAGATTATAATAACTTTTCTAGACGTTCATTTCCTTCGTCATCTTGAATGAGGAGTAACTTATTTATATTTCTCTTATGAGATAAGATCTCAATTTATTTATTATTATTAATATTTTTATGATCTCATTAATAAATTTCGACAAAAAGTCAAGAAGAATATTAATAATTCAGCAAAAAAGTACATCTATTTTTTAAAAGTATTTTAGATACTTTATTTAGTTTTTTTTGTTAGAAAATTTTATTCAAATTTACTATAAAAATCACAAAAGGCATTAAAAAAGGTTCTTGGACATTTTATAAAAATAGGACGAATTGGATATACAATCTGATTGGAGTTGTCATGAAAATAAATAGGCCATTTAAGAATTTTCAATAATCATTCTGGAATTAGTGAAGATTAGAATATAAAAGACTCTTAGTATAGCCAAGTTTAGATCGAATATGTGACATGATAGATTTCATATTTTGTATCTACTTTATTAGCCAGTAAAGAAACAGTCCAGGCATAGACGCAATTTGTCTATATTGAGTCTCCATTCAATTTGATATGATGTGAGAAATTTAAATATCTAATCTAACCAAATCTCAAGCCTCATTTATCAATTAAACTTTCTTTAAAATCTCAGAAAGCTCAGTAAAGATCACTCATAAATCCTATATATGATGACATTTGTTTTCGTTTTATTCATAGCATCAAAAAGCTCAATCAGTCAAAATGACGAATACGTCATAAATAATAATAAACACACAAACAGTAATGTCAAGCCAGATAATTTCCATCGTGAGTCATTCATTCATTTTAATATCTTTGATTGGATTTCGGAAGAAAAGTCAGAAATTTTTTTAAAATTAATTTTAAACGGACACTCAAAGTATTTAATGAGTTCAGCATGCTGTTCGTAGTAAATAAATAAATAATCTCAATTTGCTTTATTCCTTCTGGTCTCATCCTAATTTGTATTCATAAAAATTCTGAATTAAAACGCAGTTTTTCACCAGTTTATTGTTTCCTTTTCTTCCACACTATATTTCAGTTGTTTTGAACAGTCTTTGGATATAAGCGTGTGCTTTTCACTTAATAACTTATTAATAATAAGAATATAACTGGGGTATGTAACTATCCTATTGACGAAAAAATGTAAAGTCTCCCTATTTTCCAATCAATCCTAAGCTGAGCCATTCATCGTGGGTACAATCATGCATCATAAATTAGGCATATTTCACTATACTAAATTGATATGTCTAATAAGTTAGAATGAATAATCCTAGGATTGTTACTAGACGTAGTTTAAAACGTATTCTATTTCAGAAATTATCATAAAAGGAAAGACTACAGTTAATGAAGGAGGTAAAATTAATTTAGACTGTATCATAAACTTTGACCTGTCTAGTGAAAATCATACCTTGGATAGTGTGAAATGGAAAATACCAGTAAAGGATAAATTCTATAAGATATCAACAGTATGGTCGAATAAAACACAAGTCATTAGTACAATTATTGTAGAATCAGCTACAGTTGACTTGAACGGAAAGTGGGCTTGTCAAAAGATCTCAAAACATGGACAAGTTAATGAAGAAATTGTAGATATAAAGATAAACAGTGGGTTGAACGAACAAATTATGATTAAAATTCCAACTGAAATATCTTACACTGTAGGTCACAATAAATTGAAGAGTTTCTGGAAAGATGCAAAACAATTTTCTAGCGAGAAGTATCTGGAGATTAGTAATTCCAGGAAAAGTTGTGACAAGGTTTATCTATTTTATTATTTACTGATGATTTTGTATATAATGAAAATTTGAAAATATTTAGTCTCCAAACGATTTATGAACAAAATAAAATTATTTTTATATAAATATATATATCAACGTTTACTTATAAGTATAATGAATATTTTTATTTTAAAAATATGAGTGGCAATTCTGAAAAATTATTTCTACAAATGGTTGGTTAAGATGATAAGGGGTCACTACTGTATTAGTTATACTGTAAGTTTAACAGTTTAAGAAAAAGTTTAATTATCAAGTTCCATTATTGAATAATAATTATCCAATTTTAAAAAATTTCAAAAAAATATATAAAATGAAAAAAGACATGGATGATTGGCAAGTATTTTTGTTTAAATATAATACTTTTTATATTTACTGTAAATATGAATAATAAACTTAATCTTGAAGATCTAATTTCTGAATCTTCTGAGAGTATCTCTGCTATTGAAAATGAAGCCGCATCGAAAGAAAAATTCAGAAGTAAAAAATTTATTTTGATTGTGTATTAGATGATCGGAAGGATATATTTTCTTTGATTGGAAATGAAGATCAATCTAGAGATTATGATGTAATACGAAAGGAATTAGGAAAAAAAAGAAATCCTGAAATACTCAAACTTGATTCACAAAACGATAACACTGATTTAACAGAGTCTCAGTATAATGAGAACATCAGTGTGAATGATAATCTCAAGTAAATCATAAAAACTTATCTGGAGCCGAAAACTTGATTATTTTTCAGATATACTCCAATCTCTGAATAATACTGTATCTGAACTATCAAAATCAAATAGAAAAGAAAACTTTTACGATTCAATCGCAATCATGTTAAAATCTGAATTTAATAAACTTAACGAGACAGTTGATAAAAATCAAAATGATTTTCTCTCATCTCTTGAAGAAAAAATTATCCTAATGGAGAAAAATTTGATAGAAAGAATGAATGAGATCACCAGAAGTATTGATAATCTTGTCAAAAACACGTATAACAAGCTGGAAAATGAGAATCATAACTCAACTGAAAAAATGATCAAGTATCTTAATGTTTTGGAAGAAAATCAAGAAATCTCTCTTAAAAATATTCACTCAGCAAACATCAGAATCGAGAAGCTTCTAGAGGATCAAAAGAATGGAAATAAATTAGCAGTTGAGAATTTAGGCATCATCTGCTCAAAAAATTTGGAAATGCATAAATCTTTCGAGGAAAATTTGGACAAAGTTCTATTATCAAAGGTATTATTTAACTTATTATTTTTTCCCTGTTCAGAATGAGCTTAAAAAGGTTATAGAAACAATCAAGATGGAATTAGAAGAGAATGATAAAAGATTTAAAGATCACTTGGATGCCTTTGACAAAGTAAAACTCTCGAAGGATTCCCACCTTGAAAAAGTAAAATAAAAGTTTAATAAAAAACCAATAGTTACGTCAGGATATGGAGAATTCAAGGAGATTCCTTGATGTTGAAAAGGTTAAACTAGAAAGTGAAATAAAATCGATTAATGAAAGAGAAAAGATGATCGTTGAGGAAAAAGAAAATTTGGCCGCCCAAAGGATGACAGTGCAAAAAAGGCTTGATGAACTAGAAAGGAGAGAGAAATCATTGAAAATTCAGGAGGAGAATATCGAAAAGGGGAAATTTGAGTTAAACTTACAAGAAGCTAGATTGAATCATACACGAGAACAGCTTAAAGAAGACGAGAGACGAATGCAGTCGCTTAAACTTAAGCTGGACTCTAACAGGCTAATAATGAAAGAAAAAGATAATATTTTCAATAATTTAGTAACTTTGAAATTAATTTATCTCTCAGGTTTTACCCGAAGATAACGAGAACTCAATACTCAGCATTCTTGACGCTTTGGCCGAGAAGCTCGAACGTGAATGAAGGAGAATCTTGACGTATTTTATAAAAATATTCTTAATTTATATAATTTACAAATATTAACAATCCACAGTTTTGTGGAGACTTTTTGATTCTTATAAAATTTTGGCCTTATCTACAATTAGATATATATTAATATTAGTATTTTTGGGAAAATATTTTCAAAAAAGGGTGATAAAAAAATTCTCGTCGCTTGAAATGATTCTCGATTTAAAAAATTAATGTCTTCTTCTTGATCTCCTGCTGGCACGATGATTAGAATTTTCATTGCAACCATAATCAGAATCATCATCCTCGTATCTAGTTGATCTTTTCTTGTAGGGGGGAGAGGCAGATGAGTCGGAATTTTGACTCATCACTCGTCGACTAGGCTTACGGACTCTTTTACTTCTACGAGTTTGTTGACAAGATTCTTCTAGTTCATAAAGATGATCACGGCGTATTTGTTTAATGACTCTGCCACTTGAAGTTCTCAGGAGTCTAACGGAATTAAATAAAATTAAGAAATTCTCAGAATACAGCTATCGTTGCAAAAGGTATCATCTTATTGATTAAAGGATTACAAAATTATTCTTAAAAATGTGTGTAGGGGTTATAATGGGTAACTCACTTGGGTGGCTCTGATCTCTTTGGCCTCAAACGATAACCCTGTCTACCAGAATCAGAGGAATCTTCATCTTCATGTGAACTGGTGTTTTGATCATCATCGTTGTCTTCATCATCTTCAACAGCGTCGTAATCATCATCATCGTTTTGGTTTTGCGATTCCTCATTGTCCTGGTCAGAATTACTCTCGCTGTCAGAATATATCAGGGGTTTCTTCAGACTTTTTCTTTTGGAAACTATGACTTCTCCATTCAGTTGAGGGATAATGGTGGAATTGATATAATCTTCAAACCAATCACAATCTTCCAAGATTTTTGTATTTGGAGTTGTGTTATAAGTACGACAATTGGAAACAATCAAATTCAATAATCCAATGAATACGTCTGGGCCATGAATTCGACTACGAGGTCTTGTCAAGCGATTCATAACTTCGGAAAGGCTCATTGGCTGGGAAATTACATCGAGATAATCAGAGTACATGTCAGTATCAACAGGATTGAGGAAAAATTCACTCTGGGGCTTTTTAATGAGACTTTTGGTCAGGTTGATTGCTCTTTGACGCCAATCATCATTGGTTTGTTCATGATTCTAAAATTCATTTAAAAAAAGAAACACATTTAACTCTCAGAATAAGCTAAGAAATCATCAGCTGTGTAAATAATTTTAATCAATGCAAATTTCAAATGCAACTATATATATAGTTCAGTAGTGGACTTACATTGACACGATTGGAATAATTAGATCGAGTAGAAGAGTCTGCACTACGTAGCTGGGACTCTCTCAGAGGGATATCATCCTTCTTTTTAGGGGAAGAAGAGATTTTGAGAGAATTTCGACGACTCTCATTGCGATCTTCGTGTTCATCACTTTCCGTGTCTTGATCAAAATAACTTATTACCTTTGATCGAGTACGATGAGTGACGAGAGGAGACTCTTCAGGATCTTCATTTTCCTTATGTTCATCTTTATTTTCGAAAATTTCTGATTCGCTGTCAAATTTGGCCTGCTTTGTTCGCTCAGTGTAGGCATCAGAGAAACTGATAGTACTCACATTGGCAGATTCCGAGTTTTCCGATAGCAGAGTATTCAGAGTTCTCTCACTAATATGCTCACCGGACCAATTTTCAAGAAATTCATCAATGTAAGTCTATATATATTGATAAAATAAAATGTTTAATGAATTGATTAAATAACTTTTGATTATCAATCTTACGGCATCTTTGGAACAGTCAAAGATCAACTTGAGACATAGATTAGATAAGAGGATAGCTTTTCGAGCAATTTGGCTCTGAGCTCTATTATAAGAGAGAACATTTCTGGCTAGCATCATAACATCAAATATGATTCCATCACGACATCTAAATACATTAATAAGACAATAGTTTCAATTATTTCTGAAATTGTATAAATCACCTGTAAAATCCTGTCTGAATTCGATTTATTATCAGGGATAGGTCAACAAGATACGGACACATTACAAGGTAATCTGGATAAAGCGACAAATCCACAGCTTCTCTGAACTCATCAAACTTTTCACATTCGAGAATCTGAGGAGAATTTAATTCGGATTATAATTTTTGAATCGAAAAAGGGTATAAAAACAAACTTTAATGAAACATTTGGCCAATCTTTCTAGATCTTGAATACCCAACTTGTTAGATTCGGACAAATCTTTGGATGTTGAGGGCATCATGTCGAGAGATCCATAAATATTCAATATGGAAACAGAATCCAACACTCGATCTAAGAATAGATTTCAGGTTAAGGTTTTGGCAAGCAATCAAGAATAAAAATGTTAATTTTACTTTTCAATAGGTTTGCTTTGCTGAATGGAAATATTTCCCAGGGTGATAGCCAGGCTTCTGATTCATCAATGCACCATTTAACTTTGATTGAAAGCCAATGTGATTTATTAGCATGTTTTACGTCCAAAATATCCCCTTCTTCAGTTCTCTCCTTTCTTATACCCAGAAACTTTGAGCCTAAAATTATCAAGAGTGAATTGGAGTTTTTTAATGAAATTCCCCTAGAGAAGCATACCTCGATTCCATTTACGATTCATTGCTGCCTGATATGCTTGGTGTAGGACAAGGAAATTGCAAGATTGTTCAGTATCCTGATGATATCGAATATAGAAAGATTGCATTGTATCTTGACGTTGTAATTTTAGGGTTAAAACTCTTATGAAACTATTTGTCATTTGGTGAATTTCATTCTCAAATTTTTCCATGTTAGTATAAGCGAAATTGGCCATGGAGGAGCTTGTAGAGGGCTGGTTGAGAGAACGTTGCACAAAACGATCGTGGCGTTTCCAACGTTGATTTCGCAAAGCTGTTTTTTTCTTGTTTGTCATTCGAAGGAATGTAAAGTTTATAGACTCTACTACACACTCAAGAGCAGGCTATGGATAATTAAAAATAAATACAGATATTTTGATTTGAAACAGAGGAAACATACAGGAAATGAGTCTAAGCCTTCCCAGGGTAATGGTATTTCATCAGGAATCGGTTCTTCATACTTTTGTACGATACCCATGGCATTTGGATAGTTTTGATAAATTCTCATCCATTCTTTAGGTGGCATGGGACAGTGAACAGGCAAGAGAACTCCAGCATCCCAAAAGTTGGTAATATAGTGTTGGTATCCTTCATGAATGAAGAATATTCTATCATTCAATTGAGGTAAATATGGTTCTGGCTGGGGCTCAATTGTATTCAACCAATCGAGATCAGGTCCAGACCATAAAATTTTGTTTGGCCAATCTGGCAGGATTTTATCGGAGGGAGCATCTTCGCTTTTTGATTCTTCAACGTGTAGTACTTTAGATCTATTCCTTGTCATTGGAATATCAACAGATTCAGTATCAGATTTTGATATGTTGTCGAGGAATCCAGAGTAGCCTCCGATTGGTGGATTATCCAAGGGTAGAGATTTGGAAAACTTATAAAAAAGAGTATTTTTATTACAAATTTTTTTAATGGATAAACACACTAAAAGTTTCAAAAAACAATGTTATCTATCCAGTATCATAAATCTCTGGGAAAAATCATAGTAGAGGATGAAATGTTATTTTAAATGAATCAAAAGTAGAAATTCCAAGTGTTAAAATTGATAAATGAATCCAGGATGTGCCTCAACTTACGTAAGCCTTGGTAGAAATTCAAATAAATCAATCTATTTAGTTTGTGAAAATTAAGAAGAAACTCTGAAGAAGAATTCTATTCGAAAATTCGAAATTTTTCAAAAACTAATTAAAATTAAAATATAAAAGAGGAAATAAAATGAGTGCTCACTAAATTGGCATAGTCAAGGTTACACATGATCCTTAGTTTTAATTGTTCCCTCTTATTGATTTCAACAATGTCAGGAACATCCTGGGAATTTTCCTGGCTTGTTTTTACAAAAACAGGAATGGGTTTTTTCTTCTCCCTTTTTCTACGTAGATGGTTTAGTTTTTTCTGACGTTTCGAACGACGAGTTCGCTGGTTGTCATCATTTTCATGAGATAAATTTTGGGATAATTTAGATGAATCTGAACCAGAGGATGTATACGAAGAATCATCGGAAGAACTGGAAGTTGAACCTGAATCGTCTGAGTTGGTTGAAACATGTTGACTATGAGAGCTAGCACTGACGTTGTTTTCGTTCTCAGAATTGTTATTCTAGAATGAATGTACGAATATTATTACATCATTTGAAAAATGTACCTTAAAAAATACTTGATCTTGATTTCTTTTTCGTTTAGGTCGATTTATCCAACATTCAAAGTCTACACTGTCACCTTTATTCCATTCAACTGAGGAGTCTGACGAAACATCTGGCTCTTCAAAAGTGGGATCATAGACAGCCACCGTTTCTTGATTAGTCTCAAATTCATTGGGATTTTCACTTTTCTTCTCTTCAACTAATTTTTTATCCTTGAATGATAATTTTTCGATAGTTTTGTTAGTATTTGTTAATTATTCAATAGTGAACGTACCAGTATTTCAACATTTTTCTGCTTCTTCAAAAAGGACCTTGCTCGATTAATAAGACGATTTTCCTCATTAAAATCTTCTTCAATTTCTCTGAGACACTCTCTGCAGGATTAAAAGATTAATGATGATATGTTTAGAAACTACATGGAAACATACTCCAATTCTTCTTTTACGATTAAATCAAGGAGAGAATAATCCTTTTTGGTCCAAATTGTTTGCCAGAGATAGCGCTTATTTTCAATGGGAGGGACACCCCGGAAAATACGTACGTTATATGGATAACCAACTGGCATTACATCTCTTGTATAGTGAATATCATCGACAACTTGGACAAGACTGGCTATTTATTAATATTGTAATAAAATAAATTCTTGTGAAACAGTTAATTGAAACAGTAGTTTGCTTACTATCATCAAAAGTCACTGTAGGAGTTAGATCAATGATTCTATTGAGGACGTTACGTCCTGGAATTTGATATTTCTGGCGTTCATAACTGTAGGGATTGCCTCGTAAATCAACAAGATAACCTGGTGGTAATAGACTAAATGGGACTTGACTAAGAGCATGCAGAACCTCAAAAGTAACGTATGATGTTCTTTTGTAATCTTCAAGGTCTTGCAGGGGAACAAAATTTTCTCCGATTGCATTCTCATTTTCATTCTGGATTGATGTGGAATCCTGACGATTTTGTCTAGGTCCATTTCCTGCTGTTGAGTAAAGCGTTCGATAGCAAAAGGAAGTTGGAAATCTCACTATGGAATTAAATTCATTTTTAGATAATTTATAGAGCATTTATAATTATAATTCTTAGAGGGTTAAAAACAAACCTTGAGATGGCATTTCTCCTAGGGCTTTCTTTGATTTTGAGCTCATCCATTCGGTAACTTCGTCATCATCTGGGAATTCTATTTCTCTCCTAATTTTCTCAGACAAGTTTATTTGATTAAAAAATTTTTGATTTTTCAAAACTTGAGCGTTATCGAATTCCCAATGGAGGAATTGTTCATCAGCCTGTCTCTCAGTTATTTTCATAACCTAAAATTAAAAAAATTAGATGTAAAGTGAATTTTAGTGAGAGGAATTAAAATTACCTCAGGACTTCGATTACGTGAGTCTGGATTAAAGGTGGAAATTAATCCTGCCTTGGTGATGGCAACATAACCAAATCCCAATTCTGCTGGTAAGCTGATTAATCCAGTAATTTTTTGATGATTTTTAGATTCTTCTGTAGATTCTGTTTCGTCTATCCAAATTAGACCACCAGCAGTAGTTAAAGAAGCTCCAGGGTATTTATACTCATTTATTTTTTCCTTTGTCTCAAGATTCCAAGTGATTATGCGCCCATCAAAGCCGCCACTTATCAATATGTTATCTTTTATTGCTGAACCTGTCAAGGCATTAACTTGAGCTTCATGACCCTTGAAGAGAGAAAAGTTATATTCCCTTTATGAACAGAAAAATAATGTTTGCAATTGACTCACATTGAGAGCACCGAGAAATTTTCCATCAATACCTCTGTAAAGATTTATCAGACCTGACCGGAATGATACAAATAAATATTTCCCCTCGTACGACCATCCAATAAGGCATGTCTGTGACTTTGGCCTAAATGAAATTATCGAGATGCATGTTTTAGTCTTTTGGAGATTTTTAGTTCTTTGAGAAAACAAGTTTAAAGTATACATATTTTAGCATGAAAATTATAATTCCCATGCATTTAACCTTGAAACCTAAAATTGTAATAGCTTTTAAAGAAATTTATTGTATGGAATAATAATAATAAGAAATCAAGTCAATTAATTCGAAATAGAGTAGCTTACTTTCTAGTTAAATGCAGTTTAATTCCAGACCAGAGTGAATTTCCATCTTGATTATCAGAATTTTTCATAGACGCTTTATTAAGAGACCAAAATGCCATTGTATTATCCTTGTGACAAGCACTAACGATATTTAGTTCATTGGGAGAAATTGAGAGGTTGTCAACAGGACCTGTGTGAATTCCCTTAAGTACATCAATTTTGGTAATTAATTTTCCTGATTTTTCTGCCTTGAAAATCTCCACTTCGCCTTTTTCTGTTCCTCCAGCAATTGTTAGTCCAGCAGGACTCACATCAAAACTGGATGAAATTTCCTGAGAAAAATGTACAGAGTCTAAGAGAATTGCGTGACAACACTTTCCTGGCAGGTCAAACTCATCAGAGCAATTCTTATGCACATGAATGTATGGAATTGAAAAGATACCCAATCCTTGAGTTGAAACAACAATAAATCCACGAACATAGTTTTCAGAGACATGATTTTCATGAGACGTTATCAGGCAAATTCCATTTGTAGTACGATTATCAATAGATCCTATGAAAGAGACCAATGGTTGTCCTGTTTTCATACACCAGAGAATTAATGCATTATCCAGATCAATAGAGACCATCAAATGGTTATCTTTTGAAATACTTATATCAATTATATTAGTTAAATGTCCACGAAGAGTATGTTTTAGCACTGGAGGTCGAACAATTTCGTCATTTTCTACTGTAATGGACTTATCAAATGACCATATTTTAATTGTATGATCATCAGAACCCTAAAATGAGAATAATCAAGTATTTACTGTTATAAGGTTTTTACCAAGTTTGTCGAAACATAAGCAATATATAGCGCTCTTGTGCCCCAAGACATGATGATCTAATTTTAAATTGGCATACGTATTTTCAATGTAGCGATCTTTTTCTATTGCATTTTCAAGATTGTATAGAGATCCTAGAATAATATTCAAATCTTACCCGAATTGAATGGTTTGTATAACTTTTCTTTGAGCAGCAAATAACGATGCTTTAAGATATTAGTGAAACTATCAGATATGTTGAAGCTGTCTTTTGCTAATATTCTAAAATAATCAAATAAAATATTTTTGGGTAATGCGTCAGAAGGTCGATCATTGTCAAAAATGTAACGCTGAACAATTTCTGATTGTTTTTTCAATTTGTTTTTGACAAACTGTTCATTGTTCGATTTTACAATTGAGAGAAGTTGATCTGCAACACCATTTGTCAGTTTGTTACATTTAAGAGTATCGAAAACCAGCAGGAGAAATTCTGAGAGTGAAAATAGGAGTACATACCAAGATAATCATCATCAATATCCATAAATCTGAAAGAATTTTAAAATGTAAATATTTTAAAACAACTAAACAACAATTGAGACATTGTTCAAGAGCATGTCTTGTTTTAAATGAAGCATTCTTCATTTGCTTACAGGTTTTTGTCAATCGCTCTCCTCTTACATATTTCAACTTTTGTATACTTCCTTTTATTCTATCAAGAACCAGATGACCCTATTATTTTTGTTCTCACTCCTTCACATGACGGACGCTTACAGTCTGGTCTTCTTACTAACCTGTGCAACATTCTTAGATTTGTTAATAATCTCAATTGGATTATAATTAGACGCGGAAAGGAGAAACTACTCAACAAATCTTTACGAAACTGTCCTGTCCGACATTTTGAGCTTTTATCTGATGCCGAGAATATTATCGACAATGGAATTGAATGGGTTCTAAACAAAACTGTTGATTCCACGACTGTTATTTACGTTATGGACGAGAAAACCATCTACGAGTTTGACTCTTTTGAACGAGTAAGTTATCAAGTTAATATTCAGATCCGTAAAACTGAAAAAGTGGACATTATAAGCTATAGTGATGCAAAGAAACTTGTTCTCCAAAAGTTTTACTCGCAAGTCAAGGGAATATGTCAGGAGAACTTTGAGTTATTTTCCTCCTTTTCAATTTCAGGAAAATACTTGGCCCATTTGATAGCTCAAAATGTTAACATTTCCATATCAACAATCATTTCACAAATACTTCCAGTTTCTTCAATTGAACAGAAAAAGAATCTGACTAGCTACTATAGAATTAATTAATAAAAAAATTTAAACTTAATTTTAAACTATTTATTGTACTCATCTAAAATGAATCCATCCTTTTACGGATTTCCCCATAGGTTTTCAGAAATCTCTTCCATTCCATGTGAAGAGTATTCAGTTTCTCGATACCAACTTCTTTTTCAACTTTCCCCTTGGTCTCTTCAAACATTCTATTCAAGTTTGATTTGCATTCCTCGAAATCTTGAGCAAGTTTTGCATTCTCTGGTTCATTTTTGATCTTATTCCAGTATTCTTCTCTAATTTGCTCATATGTGTCATAATCAACTAATTTAAACCAATAACCACATTTGCATCGATTAGGAAGTCCTCTATACAGCATCAAGTATTTCTGATTGTGATCGTCAGGGTTGCAGAGACATGTATGCTGACGCCTTTCTTCATGACCTGCAACAAGATTGGGATTCTCCTTGGTTGCATCTTTATGAATTTTCTTGAATCTAACCTTCATAGTATCCACATCGACACTCTCTATTTCATGAAGAAGAGATCGTATCAACATCTTTGGCTGCGAGGCAGTAGCTGGCTGGTCAAGAGAGGTCGAACCTAGAATTTTATTAATTATTTTTAATGCCTACTCATGTCATTTAAATGGGGATTATCACGGATAAATGAATATGCTTTAGATTTTAGTCCATTTGCAACAATCGAATTGGTTTTTGTATTAGCCTGAACAGTAGAAAATCTTGCTAGATGACGAAGCATTTTAAATTCTGTCAACGATTATTTATTTTAAACAAAAATAACTAGATGAAAAATGTTGAAAGTTTGAATCAGTCGTCATTTCAGTGATGAATCCTTTTGATAATTTTGATAGCCCTCAAGTAAATATTCTTATGAGTCGAATTTCAGAGAGTTTTAAATGCTAAAGAAGAAGCTTTGGAAAGTTCTAATCGAGCATTGAGAACACTAATAAACACGAATAGAATTGGAGATGATGCCACAGCAAAACTTCACGAGCAAGGAGAACAAATAGATAACATAAACGAAAAACTTGATAATATCAGTAATGCCCAGAAAGAAGCTCAAAGAAATATTAATAATTTACAGAGTGTTACCTCATCTCTATTTTCAATGTTTTCAAGGAAGTAAGTGCAAGTACAACTTTGATTTATTTCATATTCTCAAGTTCATTTGTTAGAAAATCTGTGCAAGTTAAGCCAAAGACATCTGAAGTTCAAGCAGAAAAGAGATATTCTGCCAGCATTCCTCCTCTAAATGTACAAGCTGAAAATTCAACTGCTCTTTCCACTAATACTCAAGATGACCAATTTAAAAGAAATCTTAAAGACATGGGAAGTTTATTGGATAGACTGCATGTTCAATCAAGTCTAATGGGTCAAGAGCTAACTTCCCAGAATAAAAAGTTAGAACAGGTCAATCAGAAAACTGAACAGGTAACTAATACAATGGCTAATCAAAATCGCCAAATGAATCGATTATTAAAGAATTGATTGTTTTTGAGTAAGAAAATTGACCATTATTACATCAGGATGCTCCTGATTCCGGAACAAGATATATTTTATTTTGATTTCAATCTACCAATTGATAAAATTTATCCATCAGTCTGTGAAATTTATTTTAATTATGAGGTTAAAAATATTAGATTCTTAAAAATTTTTATTATGATTTATAATATATTCTGTAATCTTTCAAATTATGATATATATTTTAGAAATCTTTCTTCAATGACAGAGTTTTAGAAATGCGCAAATTTATAATTTTTTAGAATGAGTTTCTCTTTTTTTGTGATATAATCAGTCATTTTTAATGACTAATCATCTATTGAAATCGGTTCTGGATCCTTTCCTGTACTATCCTGAGGAGCTTGAGAATTCCTCTTGATGCTCTTTGGTGGTGGATTCTTTTTCTTGTTAATTTTTCTCATTGACTCAGTCTTCTTCGCCCTAATTATTAACATAAATAATATGATTAGAATAATTTCATTAGTTTAATTTCATCAAATTGAATGGTTTTTATGAAAACATGGTTAATAAATTATTCAAAAATTTTGTGGGAAATAAAATTAGTGCTAAAAACATCTTTCAACTAATAAATTTAGGCTTATGAATAAATTTTTCTGATCAAATTCATAAAACTGGATGATCTCAAAAATCTATCAAGTTCTTTTAAAGTAGATGATAATATTTTCACTAGGAAGTGAAGCAAATTGTAGATCTGGATATATCTAATTTTTTTGCATGATACAATTTTAGGGCAGAATTTTGACGTATGAAATTATAATACATGAAAAATATCAAAAAATCCAGCATTTTCTGGCCAAAATTAGCCAAAATTAATCTATCAATAAGAATTGTGAATTTTATCTGAAATAATAGTGAGAATTTGTTAAAAAAAATTAGCCAAATTACAGTCCTAGTTATAAAAGGTGTTATGATGAAAAATTACAAGATTTTCTACCTAATTCCAATAGTTCTGGGGGTAGCAGTTCGATTCAGGTTCCGCGAAAAATTGGGCTTGGTACTCCTATTGCACGTAGCCAATTAGATTTCTTTGAGTTCTTAAAAGTGGGGGATCATGGTGTAAGGTGTATTCGAGCCTATTATTTAGTACATAGTCTATGGTTCAGTCTATTCAATGGAGTGTATTCATGTTATAGGATTAAGTCAAGATAAAAACTGAGAACTGGGATTTCTTTGCCAAAATAAATTTAAATTACAACATTTAGATGATTGAGAATAAAACTGAAGAAATAATTGTCTTACTCTTGAGTATCCAAACTATTCTTCTCTGTACAAAATCAGTAGACATTAAAATTTTATTCTTTCCATGACAACATAACAGTCTATTGTTAAACTATAAAATTTTATTTCTAGTAAATTAACTTATCTTCAACTACCGAAATAAATTTTCATTAAAATAATAATGATAGCATTAGCATTAAACAAGATGTGACTTACTGTTGCTTGATTCATTTGAATTATCGATACCTTCATCTTGTAAATTTTCATAGTGAACAAAGTTGACTAAATAAGGCTAATTTTGATAAAATAATTTTGAGTATACAATATTATTATGTATCCCATGTATAAATATTAAACTAACATTTACAAAGGCAATTATTGTACCTAAGACACCACCAAATAGAACATCTGACCAATGATGCTTGTGATCAGTAATTCTCGTTAGGCATACCCAAAAGCCACAACCAAATGCAACAGTTTGTAATAGAGTCCCCAGTGGAACGAATAAGCGTTTACTTGGAATTCTTCGTCGAATATAATCGATTAGAAAACAGGCATTGAACATTGCTGCAGCTGAGTGGCCAGAAGGAAAAGATTTGTTCATATCTTCATGTTTATCCGCTAGTAGTGTATTTTGACATTCATAAGATATGACATATTTGAAGGCTTTAATTTCTTCAATTGGTTTGGGATCACAAACACTGAAAAAATGCGGTCGAAGTCTTCCGATAGTTTGCTTCCCAATCACCACAAAGAACAAGGTAATAACAAAACCAAAACACAAGGCAAAAGAATACCGATAAAAGTAGACAACAAACTAAAAGAATGATTTCTGTTAGCTATTTATTACCTTTAGAAAGCCATGATACTTATCCTTGAAATTGATCTTTTTTGCTGCGAATATTTCAAATATGAGAATCTGAATGATATATCGGAATTTTGAATTACAAATATCATTATAACAGGCAAATTAATGACTCCTAGAGTCCACTCAGGCACTGTGTCTGACTTGTAAGGAAACATGATAGATTCATCATCTTTAAAGTAGCCACGCATATATACGGGAGAAAAGTTTATTCCCAAAGTTGCACCAGTTACTTGAAAATCATAAATTTATTTACCAATAAGCAGACATGATATATCTACAGCAACGCGTTTCAAAAGGACGGCTTCAATCATTTTAAAAAGCTACTAAAATATTTGTTATTATATTGTTTAGCTGAAACAATACTAATATTTTCGTTGTTTAAATTGTCTTTTTTCAAATGAGAAACGCAAAATTTGATTTTGAAATTAATTTTTACAGTAAAAAATTTACCTGAATTTCAAGTAATTTGAATTCTTGAAGTATTCGACAATCGAATTTCAAGTTGAATAATAATTAACGAGCACTGCCTTGTATAAAGATGTATGAAAAATTAAGAATTGATTCGTTTATCAAGATATAGTTTTATATTGATGAATATTTCCAGATAATAATAAATAATAGGTTATTGATTAGCTGACAAAATTATTAAATTAATTTTTCAAAATAAAATTTGATTTTTCATCAATGACTCATCACTAGGATGATATAGCACAATTATTTGGGATCACAAATAAAATCAGGCTTGCAATTCAAATCATCTTCTGAATTCAAGGATACTAGTTAGACATTAATAAATAAACTCCTTGAGTTGAGGACTCACAGAAAAGGGTTCCTCTCTCGTTTTGAGAGACTTGATTTCCTTGGTTTCTGAATAAGACAAAATAATTTTTCAACAAAAATGTATTTTATTTCCTTAGTGCGATATAAAAAAACTATTTTCGGTCATTTTTCCAACTTTCAATAATAAAGGCACAATTAACATTTTTGAAGAGAATAATATAAAGCGTTAAGATAAAACATTGAGTAAAACTACGAGTAAGATACAGTGATGGTGATAGATAAATCAAGAAAAATGTCTTTATTGAATTGTTTGATTAACTGAGACGTACTCTCGATCTTTTATTCGTTCCAATCTGTCAGGTGCTAAAATGATATATTATTATTATTAGATTTAATCTTATTAAATATGCACTGTAAACTTTTATAAAATATTCTTTAAGAAGAAGATTCGAGAGGCTAGTAGTTATAGAATATTGTTGGTAAGTTGAACTAACCGAATTACTCTTTTGAGTAGCATCTTTTTCGCAATAAATTCACTGTGTACAATTTTTGAATATTTTTATACTATGTAGCACCAATAATCAATTAATAGTGTGTTTATTATTATTTTTCACAAGTTGCACTTGAAAAAATTGCTGATATCATCTCTCATAGAGAAAAAAACTATGAAGAATAGTATAATAATGGTGGGGAATAAACTGAATAATTAGGAAATACTTTTGATTAAACTAAGATTACATTCAAATGTAAGATAACAAGCTGAAATCAAAATTAAGATACATTGTATAAATATAGCTTAACTAGAAATATAAAATTTGTAAAGTACCATTATTTAGTTTCTATAGACTGACATCATTTCAGGAATATTTTCTTGCGTACTATTTTAAATCATAAAATAAATAGAATTCTTTTTGCTTCAAAAGACTCACCTCTATTAAACATATAATCTGGTTCATCTTCAAGATCACTTCCATCAACACCAACCAGAGTATAATAAACTGAATTAATAACTTTTGGCTATAAAAGAGTTTAAGGAATAGTAATTTACTGTAATATATGCGATGATGATGCCAAGAACGCCACCAACAAGAACATCAGACCAATGATGCTTGTAGTCAGATATTCTGGAGACGCATACAAAAACTCCAACAGCGATTGCTGCAACTTGAAGTAACATGGAAAGCCCAACATAGGCTCTTCTGGTAGGCTTTCTCAAGTAAACATAGAAAACTAAGAAGGAAGCATTGTACATTGCAACTGAAGAATGACCAGACGGAAAAGATTTTATCATATCTTTTTGCTCGTAATCATTTCCGGTTCTTTTACACGCATAGAAAGTTACGTACTCCATAACTGTACTCAAAGGTTCAGGATCACATACATCGAAGAAATGAGGTCGGAGACGGCCGACGGTTTGTTTTCCAATAGTCGTAATGAGGACTGTGATACAAAATCCAACAAGCAGTGTATAAATGTATCGATAAATGATGACAACTACTCTAGGTATTCCGAGATATCTTTTTTTGATTCCTACTCTAAAACCATTTATAACTTCAAATAGGATAATCTTAATAAAATATAAAAAATCGAATTTACAAAGAAGAAAATAATGGGCAAATTTATCGCCCATAATGTCCAAGATGGTACAGTATTTGAAAGATATGGGTGCATTAAGCTTTGATCATCCTTGAAATATCCGCGTTTATATGTTTTACCATGTTCTATGGCAGCCATAGCAGCAACGACTTAAGTAAAGGATGGAATTTACTTGGAATTAGTCCAAGTATATCTAATATAACGCGCAACGCAATTTGCTTGGCATTGGAAGTCATTTCAGTTAATCAACTGAAATTATTTGAATTGTTATTAAAATTGATTTAAATTTTAAAGAATAACAAGTTACATTTTAAATATTTTGTTTAATTTTCACTGTCCGTTTAAATTTACGACAATGAAGCTAGTTAGGTAAGGCCAAGTTAACGAAAATCTTTTATTCTTATTGAATCTAATTTTATAGATTTCTCATGAAATTGTCTCGTGAGACAGTAACTATTGAACTCAAAAATGGTTCAGTTGTGCACGGAACTGTCGCAGGAGTAGATGTGGTTATGAACACTCATCTTAGGAATGTCAAATTAACGATAAAAAATAAGGACCCAGTCAATCTTGATACATTGAGTCTCAGAGGAAACATGATTAGATACTTTATACTACCAGAGAATATTCCTTTAGAAACCCTACTTATTGACGAAGGCCCTCCAAAAAGAAAACCTGGTCGTGAACCGAGACCGCCTAGAGCTCCAAGAGGCGGTAGGGGAATGAGACGCGGAGGCAGAGGATTCAGAGGACGTGGTCGTGGACCTCCTCGCAGATAAAACCTGTATGTGTCATTGTACATAAACAGTGCATTTTTAATATAAATAAAAAATTTTATATTCTTAAATAATATTCTAAGTTGCATAAAATTCTGTGTACATTATTTAAAATGTGATCCATCCAATATTTTGAAGTCAGCTATGCAGTTCATCAGCCAGTTGACATTAATAACACGTATTGGCGGTGGTGGTATCTCTCCAAGAGAATTGATTTGAGGAGACAGCAATTTTATAGCAGCTGTGCAAAGTACAATCAACTGGTCATCCCTAGTCTCTTTAGCGTGCAGTACAATAAAAGATCTTTTATCAACAGGTTCTGTGGACAATAGTGCATCTTTGGCCATCTGATAATAGTTACCGGGACCATTTTCGGATAAAGTCCAAGATGAATTAGCATTAACAGCAGCTGTAATGCAAAATGTGGTATCGTTAGCTGAAATAGGCTCGTCTAAACCAGAGACAAGCGCCGCCAAACGTTGAGGTGTATGAACTTCCCGGTGATGAACGATAGCACCACCTTGTTTAGCCAGCGCAATTAATTCATTTTTTGTTGGCAAGGGATAGACAAAGTTACCCTAAAAATTGAGTTTTTAGTAATAGAAATCTTTTGAGTAGTTAAAAAAATTACTATGAAACACATGGAATATCCATGAAATAAACCAGGAGATCCAGATTCCTTAGATATTCTTGCTCTCATTGGTGCTTGGCTATCTGGAGCTGATTTCGAACATGAAGTAATCTCAAAGCATTCTTCCTCCACTTTCATTTTCAAGTAAGCAGAGTGCTCAATCCACTCGAATGAAACAATCCAGCATCCCTAAAGAATATTGATTGATTAAAGTCTCGAACTTATAAAGAGGGGCGAGAAACTCACGCATAAAATGGCATTCAAGAATTTGAGAGTCCTCGGACAAGTCAAGGTTTTATCAGTCTCCTTGGAATCAGATCTGAGAGGTAAGGGAGAAGCCTGAATTATAAGATGGGTAACTTCTGGAGTAAAATTATTAACAACTATAGCATGCAGCATACTGGCCACTTTATTTAACAGAGTCTTTTGTGTTCTATTAATTCCGCTAGCAAGAAACACTGGCTTGGAACGAGACCTAAAGTTCAATAGTGTTACTTTTCAACATCAATTGAGGAATAGTTTCGAGTCGACTTACTTTTCCAAAAAGTTGATAATCGAGGATTTACTATTGACCATTGTATTGGTAAGGGTTGATGAGCCATCTAAACGTGCTGTTTTGCCATCAGAGGGATTCTTATTTCTGATCTCATGAATGAACTTTTGAATCTCTTCGTATTCTTTTAGAGGTGGGAGAATCTTTGATTGTCGTTTTGGTTTGCCTATCATAACTAAATTAGTTGTCAATTTTTACAATAAAATTAGAATATAAACGTACAATCATTATTTTCAAAAGACAAGCAAATATTGTCAATTAATTGAATGCAGTTATAGCCGTTGGCATTAGGAATTAATATATCAGCTCCATGTTTAACTAATGCTTTGATAGTTGTCAAATGTCCATTCTGTATGGCCTCAAAGAGTGGTGTTTCTTGGTTCGGTCCTCCAGGTATATTTGGATTAGCTCCAAAGCTCAACAATAGTTCGACCATTTCAGTGTAGCCTTTGACAGATGCTTCATGAATTGGCGTCCAACCTCCATAATCTTTAGGATCAACTTCACAGCTATTAGAGAGAAGTTCTTTAGCCAAGGTTACGTTGTTACGAATTGCAGCTCGATGTAGGAGAGTTTCTCCTCTGGCATTAACTTTCTTCTTACTCCTTGATTTTCTATCAATTGATTTTGGTTCGGAATTTTTCGATTCAATTATTGTAGAATCCAGAGATTCATCTGAAAATCGCTTCGGTTTACGAACAGGACGTAGAGTTTTTTTTGTTTGAGCTTCGTCTAATATTTGCTTTGTTGTCTTTTCGTCATTTAGCTTCGGCCTGAAAAAATTAAGGTTCAAATTTCATAGACGAGAAATATAAATCAATAATAACCTTTCAATAGTTTTTAAATTTTCATCATAATTTCCCCCATCTGTCAATTTAATGATTTTTCTTGCTGAAACAACCAGAGAAGACCATTGACAGTGAATTTTAACGTCAGCTGGTCGAAAAGATAACGAACAAACAGGGCAAACATTGGCTGAAGTTTTTCTTGATTTTGATTTAGAAGCAGAACAGCATTCGATGCAAATTATATGATCGCACGCACCAAGAGAATAAGGTTGGTGTAAGGCTTTGTTGCAACTATCACATTTAAGTATTTCAAGTAACTCCCTGACACAATTGGCAGTCTCTATGTAGGGCATAGTTTGCGCTTCTTAAATTAAGAAAATTCGTGACATTCTAAACAAAAGTGGTTTTGAAACTGTGCTTTTAGTCTTTAATTTGTGCAAAAGTGGGAATTTGAATCAAATTTTTAAAAAAATTTTCAATAAAATATTTAACATTACTGTAAATTTAAATACATAAATTTCTATTCTATAAAACACGCACCATATAGATGTAGATCTCTGAGATCTGATCTCATAAACTTCAAAAAATAAAAATAAAGTTCAAAAGGGTTACTAGTAGTAAGTAATGTCAAAATATAATTTTATCTTTTGCACTGGCCCAAAATGCAACTATGTAGTTGAGTGCATTAACTGATTGATGATGAAATAACCTCTTGATACAACTTTTGAAAATTAATTCTCAAATATCAACACAGTTTTACTTATTTTTAATGTTTGATCGATAAGATTAAAAACTTCATGCTAGATTAACTAAGATGAGTTAGATAAACTTGATGATATCCCTTGACGAACAAGAAATTCTCATGTAAATGTTGAATTAAAAAAAGTTCTCCAGAATTTGCTCTTGGCAAACAAAAGTTTTGGTTATTTGTTTTTTAAACTTATTTTTAGCAACAGACAAATCTCTTATGATTGGTTCTATCCAACTAACCAATGAGAAAATTCTTATCTTTGAATTCTTTTATAAATGCTTTCTTGTGTAGATTTCTATTTCATTCATTAAACTAATATGCACTCGAAAGTCAGCGAATTCGTTCGTATTTTATATGGAAAAACAGTTGATCCAGGTAATGTAAACCTTAATCTTTATTTATTAAGAAAACCTTGATAAAAATCATGTTCTCGGACCAATAAGTATTTACACCTCTCTAAGTTTGCTGACATTGGGAGCACAAGATACCTCACTGGATGAGCTACTATCCTTGATGCAAATCAATAGTATTGAGGAGTTGACTAACAATATGTCAGAGTACTTTAGAAACCTTCAAGCAAACAAAGGTGACTGTGTACTCAGTTCCTCCTCTGCGATATACTCAAAAGAGACACTCAAACCAGAATATCAAAATGCTTGCTTGAAGTTCTTTAACTCGAAAGCAGTTCATGTAATATTTCTTGTGTTATATCTAGGCACCTGATTTACAAACTAATATAGAAAAATGGGCCGAAGAAATGAATAATTTTATTTGTGAATCCACAAATGGTAAAATACAGCATATGATTGAAGCTGATTCCCTAAAAGATGCATCAGTATTTCTGATCAATGCAATGCATTTTAAAGGTAATAATCTATTGAATTATTAAAAAAACTACTCTAGCTGCCTGGAAAGATAGTTTTGACGGCTCCTGTCCACATCTAAACTTTAATCTAATGAACGGATCAAATGTCGAAGTCCCTTATCTCACAGGTTCTAAATCAGTGTATTATGCAGAGTTCCCAGAGCTCAAACTAAAAGTTATCAAAAAAGAACTCTTGAATTGTCCATTTTACGTCATGCTCTTGCTACCGGAAGAGGTCACCGGTCTCAAAAATCTCATTAAAGATCTTTTCACTAATCAAGAGAATGCCAAGAAGAATTTTGATGAAGTCTTTCTGAATAATATGACTTATCAGAACGTGAATGTTGATTTGATGATACCAAAATTCAAACTGGAGTCAAGCATTGCACTAGTTGATAGCCTGAGAAGCCTTGGTGTTAATCAAATCTTTACTTTGAATGCTCGTTTGAGTGGCATTACAAATGAAGACCACATGGTTTCAAATATTATGCACAAAGCAACATTTGAAGTATGTCATACGAACAATACTCTCTATATATTTAAATATAAAAAAACCTAAAATTTTAGTTAAACGAAGAAGGGGTTGAAGCATCTGCTGCTACAGTCATCAAATGTATTCCCCTCTGCGCTAGAATAAATAAATACAAGTTTAGAGCAGATCATCCTTTCCTTGCTGCTATAACGACCAACCAAGGTGTACCCTTATTCATTGGGCATGTTGAAAATCCAACCAAATCATGATAGAAATTTCAAATTACACCACTCATAAATTATAATAAGGATGAACAAATTCTGAGAATGTGTTATGTATGCTAGATGCCAGTAAAAAATTCTTCTTTTTTTTGAATCTTAGACTATTTGAAGAAAAGAATTAACTGTAATTACTTTTATTATCCGATTCAAATACTGTAGTCGGGAAAAGACATATTCTTGAGTTTTTGTAAAATTGTATTCATTAAACAGAGTCTGCAACAAAATATTGAGATGATAACAAAAAGAATCTTTAGGAATTACAGTAACAATAAGCCTGATTAAATTGATTAAATAACTTTTGTAGAATCAATAATTCATGAAAATGTTCTTTTCTATCCACATGGTTTCTTGTACTTTCCCAAATACCTAGTAGTTGGTTGATATGAAATTGGGATTCTATGATTTTTACAGAAATCTCGATTTTTTCATCAAGAATTTGAAAATGTTAAAGATTTTTTCGAATACTAATTATCTTGCATACGCTTACCATTCAAAAAAGAATTTCGATTTGAGGCCAAAATCATATTTTTTCGAACATTGAACTGAAAATTTTTATTAATATGAAAATGGGAGTGTGGCCAAAAGAGATTTTCAGAATCAGAATTAAAAAAGAAAGTCCCACCTTTTTCGAAGGATTTGAATTATCGGAATTTTATTGATTTTCAAGTAGTGAAAATGATAAAAAATCGAAATTCAGCTCCCAAACGATAATGAGATTATGTCTTGTCTAATTTTGATCCTAAAATCTTGTCACTTTCAAATCGAAATTTGAAAGATAACCATATTTTTCATAATAAATCGAGAATTTTCTAAAATTTATTGATTCCCAACTTCATATCAATTAGCTTTAGATTAGAAAAAATATTATCATTAGCTAATTTTTCCGAATACTCTGGTCACCCAGAGAAATATTTATCAAAGCCTTTCAATTGAAGAATAAAAATATATTGTGATATATCTAATAATATATATTCTAGTAAATGGCCATTGGCGATCGCCTTTTAGCCTCGATTCAAGGGTGCCAATACACCCTCTTATATGAGTTTTAGTTATTAATTATACCCGTTTTCATTGACATATTGAAGAGAGTAAAACAACTGGTTTGTTTTTCTTCAGACCAAAGCGTAGTAATGAGATTTCGTCACTTGATTTTTCCTTTTTTCAATCTTTATTAACCCTATCGAGACGATAAGAAAACCAATCTAGAAAAAGACTCAAAATTGATATAGGACAATTCTAAATGAGATTCTAATGGAAATTCTATTCAATAAGGATTCATATGACCCCATCTAAGAAAGTCGATTTTCTATTAAATTTCTCATCTACTAATAAGTAGATGAAAAACAAATTTTACTAATCCTGGTTATTTTATCCAAATTTAGATATCTCTTTGAGACTTTTTGGTATTTTTCGGATTTGTTTAGCGTGAATTATAGAATAGATTATGTGATATTGTTGAGACCTGCGTAATAACTGAGAATTTCCTACTCTAAATGATCTCCCTATATAGGGCGAACCTCACGAAAGGGTTCCAACTAGAAATACTTAATATTCACAGCCAAATATTTCAAGAGACCTGGGAAAGTCACTTGCTGTTAATCAACAGTTAATTGATCAGAGGCTTCATATACCTTCCGACAAGATAAAATAAACCAATCGAACTAAGAACGCGTTGCTTTCAGCTTTAATTCCATCCATTCATCAAAACGAAGGAACCATTAAATCAGAAAGAATCTGGAACAAGATATAGATTCGTCTAATATTTTTTGACCATATCTGATAGCTTTACTAAATCCATATTCTATCGTTTGCAAACTCCAGAATAGAGGTCTTCGAGCAGATGGTTCAAGATAGGTTAGGGTGAAAAATAACCCGGCATTTCGTTCTAGGGCTTTAAAAGATTTTCTACACACAACATTGGTCTTAGTTGACTAATGTAATGTTGACATCTGATCTCAGAGCTACATTTTCGCCATTTTAATTGTGAATAGAAACATGAAAAAGCTTGAGATTTGGAAAAACGGTCGAAAGAATTCATACACTAAAAACAATGATGTATTAAATCTCACTTGGACTTATAAGTAGTCACGTAATTATCAAATAAATTTTGTTTTCAAACAATTTTTTTCATTTCTTGTTTTTGGCATCCGCTAAGACTATTTCAGCTCCGAAAACTAAAAATATTGGAAGATGAACGCTTTCTTACAGCTACTTCGTTCCATATAGAAAACAAGAAATGATCGATCCTCTTCAACAATATTCATTCACTGAAAAATTTAACAAAAACCTTCAAGCTCCTATTGAAACGAAAACCTATTGCCTATTTGAAAGTGAAATTAATGAAAAATCCAATTATAACCCAACCTGCAATCATAGTAAGGAAGTGAAAAACGACAGATCAGTTTATGAAAAGATTTATAAATATAAAAAATATTAAAACAACTCTTTACAACCTTGAAATGGACCAGTGGAGGCCATAAATTTTTTTTCATAGTATTAAATGTTACCGAGGTAGAGTCTGAAGAGACTATGGCGAAATATAACTTTTATCACTTGAATATAAGCTAGTTTTCTCTAAATTTCCTTGTGAGTTTAGAATCTAATGAAAAAGAAACTTTAAATTCTCAATGATGAATAAATCAAGAAAAAGCATTCTTTACTCATATCTAAACATTTACAATTACATTAGTCTACATGAAAAGCTGAAGGATTTTGTAATTATTTACTGAATCAAATACTTTTTACACATCAAAGAAGCTTTACATTCTCCTTGATACTTCTCAAAGAAGAAAAAATCGAATTTCGCCTGCCTAATTCTTTTGTCACGATGTAACTAAAATAAACTCTCTTTTGAATAGCAGTTATGTTTTTGTAAGGATTCCATGAACGATTGCTGACATGTTAAATTTTCTGAATGCTTGTATATCTAAATTGTACAATGTACATGATGTGTTAGATTAACGCTTGAAGAATAATACTTGTTATTTTTTATAAAACCGAATTGAAAAAAGATGTGGTTAAGTCTGCAGCTAAATTGTTGGATACATGAACAAAAGAACTCTCAAAATCAGAGTATAAAAAGAAATTTGTAAAGAAAAATTAGAGTATTGTTTATACACTCGATTGTTTATTCGTTAATTTGAATAAATGGATAAAAACTAACAAAAAGTCAAAATAAACCTTTGAGAACAAAATTTTAAAGAACCGCTTAATGTAAAGCTAACTTCCAATCTCATATCAACCTACTATTTATATAACCAAATTGACATGAAAATGATAATTTAATTTTTTTACAAAAAACTCAATATATTTTTCGGAAAGTCGGGGAAAAATTTATTTTTCGAATTCCATATTGAAATAAGCTTGTGGAAATTGAAAAAATTTTCTGAAAAAATCTACTCTGACCAAAATTAAGCAGTTTTTCAACTTTTGAACCCAATATTTTTGGTTAAATTAGAGAACAGTTGCCCCTCTTATTTCTCTCTAAGTTTACTTTGAATCGTGTTGGTCTTCTTATTACCGATGAGATGAAAACTCACCGCAATGGATTCGTTTTCATTTCATCGATGTTAAAAAGCCCTTAGTCTCTTTGTCGTTCAGAAAAATTACTGCAAAACAAGAGGGACCAAATGTTAGCAATTGATTAGCGCTGATATTTGGGATCAACATTAGACGAAGCCTTAAGTACCTTGAAAAGTATTTGAATTACATTTCTGTGTGAATCAAAACTATTATCAGAGTAATCTAAATTTCTTTTCATTCTAATCTTGTTTATAATTTTCCTCAAAGTGATGAGTTATATCATCAAAGTTATTACTGTAATAATCCTGATTATTATGGCAATTACGAAAACTACGTTATAATAATAATCCTTAGTTTTCAAAAAAGACTGCTCATCTTTCTTCTTTTTCTACAAATAAACTGATGCAAGCCAGAAAACAACATAGTACTCAGTTAGCAAATGAAGAAAATTATTTAGTTTATTTCAATGTGTTCATTAACAAGGAAATCGGATCAAAATGATGCCAAGCAAGAAAGTTTTGTAGTTTAAAGGCTATAAAAATAACAAATGGGCTTTTGATAAATTACTTCTCAAACAGATGCTTTATTATCTAAATGAACTAAATAAGCGTTGATTTAAATTTCATAGCTTTATACCATTGTATTCAGTAAAAAATTAGCCGAGAGGATTATGATTATAATCCGTATTTATCGACAAATAAGCCCAGGAAAGATCTTCAAGTCCATAACATGTTTTTCAATTTGAAAAATCAATCAAACATAATTTTTATATCTATTTTTGGAAATATTTGTTATATTGACAAACTTTTAATTAAACCTCAAACCATGACACTTTTATTTAATTCTTCATATATCAAATTCTTGATTTCGAATCTGAATTCCTTTTTGAGAGCCAACTTATCATTTCAAAGATAATAGAGGTTAAAAATTGGAATTTTTTGGCTCTGAAACCGAGCAGGCGATTGCATATTTTACGATAGAAACTTATTTTATGTTTACCTCATGTCTTATCAAATAGGTTTTCAAAAAAACGTTCAAAAAATCACATTTCTCTAAGTATCTCTAGTTGGCATCAGTGAAAAGCTATCTTTATAAATTATACATATTTTTGTAGCTTAATAAATTTCCTTTTATAATGAGGGATAGAAAAAGTATTTTAAGAATCTTTTAGTTAAAATTATTGTTCAAGAAAGTGTTGTGTTCCACTGGTGAAGGGTTAAAACAGAGTAGCTAGAGTGGGTCTAGAATAGACACTCAATAGAAAGTATTGATTAAGAAGCATGGTTCCGATAGCTTTTGAGAGTCTTGAGGTCTCTTACTTACTATTTTTAACCTCATTAACAGGGCTGAACGGATGAGGAATAGAAAGCAGAAAATATATCTATGTAAAAAATATTCTGGATTCTTTTCTTTAATCTGTATATACTATATACAATCAGTAATGATTTAATATATATACAATATCAACATTGAAAGATGAATATAACACAATATCAAATATAAATGTTTCTTCTCGCATATGTGTCTTCTCTAAGAATTTCTAGAGAATCTTAATTTCTCTCTACATTTATGTGTAGTCACTGGTCAAGTTCTGTTGATCAAATATTCCTTGAGATTATAGAATGATTGAGGTTCACATTTTTTGGTTAATAAATAAAAAAATAAAATATTTTAAAGAATTTGAACGTTTGACGAAGATATTCTCAAATCTTTCAGGGGAACATTTGTCGTGTCTTTAGGAATAAAATTACTCCTTAGAGTTTTCTGATATGCCTCATCATTCTTAGATTTTGTTGAGTAACACAAATTCTTCATGTACTTACGAAATCTTGATCCTGATGCAATAAAGAATATGCAATTTGTCTGATTATTCAGATAGATCATAATATTGAATAACTCTCCGAGGACAGTTGACAGACAAAAATCATGGGTTAGCTTCGCAAAGTCTTTGCCTTCACTATGTTGTCCGTCCCAAAGTTCGAATATCAAAAATAATGGATTTGTTAGTAGTGTCGTTATGTTCATGACCACAAGGAGTAAACTGGCTCGTGTCTCTCGGCTATTTGATCCTCCAATGATTTTACGTTGATTCCTTGTAAAATTTTGCACCAGCTGTTTCCGCTTATATCGATAATAATGTAACACAATTGCTATAACAACTGATGATATCAACATAAGTACAAATGGTAAGGCTCGAAAAAGAATTAAATCTAAATTATAGCTAAAACTAGCCCAATCAAAGTTCATATTTTTCATATCCGACCTAGAACAGGTTGTTACATTGATGATATGCTCTATAGATGTTGTATTGGCTCCTTTGGGTATTTCATTGACTTTGAATGAAATAACATTAATTATTATGCTGGCTGTAAGAGTGAATAACGTTGTCAGAAATACTGTTATTCTTGTCACTCTAACAGTGAGAAATATTCGTATTTTCATTGGTGATAAAACACTGCTCAGTCGTTCTATTGACAGACCAGTCTGAAGGTATATCGAAGTCCAGGTAAGAAAGTTAATTGTTGTCACACGAATTTGGCAAACATAACTTCCAAACATCCAATAAAGTAATGTTATATATGGTGCCCGGAAGAACCATTCAGCGTATAAATCATTTGTGGCAATAAGTAAGATTAGAATATCATTGACCAACATCGCCATGAACCAGACCCGGGTTGTGGACGCAAAGATTTTCTGATGTTTGAACAAGACCAATAAACACAAGACACTCAAAACAACTGCAATAAAACCGATTGTTGGTAAATACCATGAGTAGATGTAGACCTTTGGAAAATTCTTGTAATATTCATTTTCGCATTTATTCGTTTCGTTGGACATTTTGCTGCTCCTTTTGTATTCTAATGTATTTTTTTCTTTAGTAATTTAATTCCAGATCATGATAATTTCGAGTTAATCAAATCCAAAAGGGCTAACGTGAAAGGACTATTTAATAATTCTCTCCTCTAGAAAATAAATGATTGTGAATAATTTGTATATGATTCGGAGATGAAGTTTTCCTGGAAATTCGTTCTTATTGGATGATTCAATGTTCAACCAATCAAATTCCTTCTCGTAATGTTCTCTGCCCTTCAAGGGAAAAGGAATTTACTTACCTGATTCAAGTAACGAATAAAAACGGTCTGCATGTTTATCATTAAAAACAGAAAATATTATACTATGTAAAGCTAATTAATATGAAGATGGGAATTTATGCTTTTTACAAAATTATGAATTTTTTCACCAATAAATCGAATTTGATCAAGATTTTTTGGAATCTAGATCGTAGGTTCCTCTTTCAGGATCTGAAGAAAAAAATCAAATTTTAAGAAAGTTAGGGCATATTTCAAATCTAGCGATGGCGCCGGATTCCTAATTTTTTGAACTTTGAGTTAATAATTTTTGTTGATTTAAAAGTGAGAGAGTGATCAAAAGTTGATTTTTAGGATCACGATTAGTCAAAGAAACCGATTATGACTATGAAAATTTCAATGGACTCGCCAATTTCCAGGGATCTTGAATCATCAAAATTTCATCGATTTTTAAGTAGTGAAAATGTTCAAAAAATCAAAATTCCATTTTCACAAGAAGAGGGGCGGATTCTCAAAATCTGAATCAGTATATTTGATTTCTATGACTAATCGTGATCCTAAAAATCAACTTTTGATCACTCTCTCACTTTTAAATCAACAAAAATTATTAATTACCGTTCTAAAAAATTATTAACTCAAAGTTTTCAAAAAAATAGGAATCCGGCGCCATCGCTAGATTTGAAATATGCCATAACTTTCTTAAAATTTGATTTTTTTCAAATTTTTTTTCTTCAGATCCTGAAAGAGGAACCTACGATCTAGATTCCAAAAAATCTTGATCAAATTCAATTTATTGGTGAAAAAATTCATAATTTTGTAAAAAGCATAAATTCCCATCTTCATATTAATTAGGTGTAGTTGAAATGTGTCAATACATAATTTTTCTAAAGTTAAAACATCTCTAACATGTTTTGATAGACTGAAAAATATGTTTATGGTACTACAAGTCTATGTTCTAACAATATATAAAGCCATCATCTGCAAATGCTATTTCCTCAAAAAGTTCGTCATGTCTTCTAACATGAGACTAACCCTCCTCAAAAGTGTTATTCTTCCACACTTTGACTATGTTGCAGGAATTCCAATTCCTCAGACAATATGTAAGAAGATTGAAAGGATTCAATAGCTTTTATCTCCGCTTCTGTCTTGGCCCTCATTCTTACAAGAAACTCTTAGAGATGGCTCCGAAGAATTGCAACAGCAGAATGCCTATTCAGTAAACGACCTTCCACCACTCAATCAAGATATAACCTCAGACAAGGAATTGGGTTTTCTATCTTGCTTCACACCATATTCCCCTTAAGAGCCAGATTTTAGATAAATTTTTCAATTTTTAAGAACATGAAAATATCACAGATGATTATATTATATTATCAATAATGAGTATAATATGAATAAATATTCAAATTAAGAATTATCAAGAATATTATGACGGACTAATTACAAAAAATTGATTAGAAAAATAGTATATTCAAATTAAAACGAGCCACAATTTGAAGTGTACACATTGGTCGTAACACATACATTAAAAAGATTCTTTAAACAAACTCCCAGTCATTTTAACTTATGATAGGTTTCGGAAAAATGATTAGAAAAAATTTTTATTCATAAATTGAGCCCTAGAGAACAAATTAAACAATATAAAAAGTGCTCCCCAAAATTATGGAGACAAATTTCCTTGGAATATTCATTGCAAATTTTATTGTTCTCATAAATTTTATGATGGACGTTTAGCTACAAGAGAATTCAATTTGTCCATTAATTTAGAAACTTTCTTTTTTTTTATTCTCAGATGTCAGATGAACAAACCCATCTCTGATAATGGGACTTAAGGAAGACTGTTTTGCCTAGAAAATCACTTCTTAGCACTGCTAATTTTCGAAAAGATATTTTAAGTTTAATTCATCAATGAATGTGTTGATTCATAAGAACGAACAAGCGTATATATAGGAGACGAAATAAAACGTTTATGACTGTTCTGTATCTTTCCATATGAATCTTCAATGAACTGCTTAGAGATGATGCAAACAACCAAGACGAACTAAATAACGCAGGTATCTAGCTAGTTGACATGAAAATAAGAATTTAATTTTTTTACAAAAAACTCGAAATTTTTTTCGAAACGTCAGGAAATAAATTTTTTCTTCGAATTCCATAATGAAATAAGCCAATAAGTCGAGGAAAATTAAGAAATTTTCTGAAAATATTCCATCTTTTTAATTTCGAAAATATCTGTATTTAACTGCTCCAAATCTTTAAAATCGATAGAAATTTTGGGTTCGAAAGTTGAAAAAGGGGAAATTTGGTGCATTATCAAAATTCATCTTCATGTCAATAAGGTTTATGTTAAAGTTCAATGCCATGAAGGAAACTGACTAAACTTTGAATTTAAATTTCATAAATGACATTTTCGAAGTTATATCTAACAGATTCGTATTGCAGCCAAAACAATGCTCGGAAAAAATTTTTAAGAGATTTTTTGGAATCCTACTCATGTTGCCCACTTTACCGATTAAAAAAATCTATTTTCATGAAAAATTCATTTGTCAAATTTCGATTTGGCGCCAAAATCCCATTTTTTCGACCTTTGAACTAAAAATTTTTATTGATTTGAAGGTGGAAGAACTTTTTTAGGATCAGAATTAGATAAGAAAGCCGAATATTGCCGATAAATTTTCGAAAGATCGATCATTTTTGAGTGATTCCGATTTATCGAAAATTCATTGATTTTCAAGTAGGGAAAAATGATTAAAAAATCGAAATTCAGCTTTCAAGCGATAATGAGCTTATGCATTAAAACAGATTCATTATATTTGTTTTCTTTCTCTTATTGATATTCTAAAAAATATCTTTTGACCACACTCCCACTTTCAAATCAATAGAAAATTTTAGTTTAAGGTTGGGATTTTGGCGCCAAATCAAAATATGAAAAATGAATTTTTCATGAAAATAGATTTTTTTCTTTAAACCGGTAAAGTGGGCAACATGAGTAGGATTCCAAAAAAATCTTTTAAAAGTTCGAATTTTTGATGAAAAAATCGATGTTTTTGTAGAAATCATAAATTCCCAACTTCTTATCAATTAGCTTTGTTACTCTATTTTAAAAAAATATGATTTATAAATAGATTGAAAGTAAAGACTGATTTAGGAGACATTTATATTGATTTATTTTCACAAAATAATGTTTCTTTTTAATCTGAACTCTTGCCAAACGAAATCTCGGAGCAAAAGCCAGGTGAATAGAATTATCAGACTCCTTTGAATAGAATGATTAAAAACTGTTAAAGTGTCAATGCAAAATAATCAGAAAACAGTTTGAAAATCAATAATAATTATTAATTACAATGATTGTCTATCGATTGGAACCTTTTTGAAAGCTTTTAGTGCTTTGAAAATTGTATCAAATTTCTCTAATCTCCTATTGATTGATGTAAATCTATTACTGGACTGATTAATAATGAATGAATTCTATTCAAATCTCATTAGGGGTTGGTTATTTCTTCAAAGATGGTGTTTCTCTTCCATTTTTAGAGAAATCGTCTCTGCCATGAAAATTGGGAAAATATGATTTCCTGGCGCCAGATGTTCATTTTCTTGAGATAGCAATTGGAAAACAAAAGTGAAAGAATGAAAATTTGGAACTGAAAGCTTATTCTCAAGATCGTGAATGATTTTCTCTGGATTTCAAAAAATAATTCTCAACTGCTCAAAAATTTGAGACTGCGTAAAAGTTACCACTGACTAACTTTGAATAATAACAATGTAAAGATTACAGTGCTTTTAGACATTAAACCTACTAGCAGAGGAATCTTACTCGATGGAGATTGTGTTTTCGCACCTAGATTACCTATGCTAGATGTTTGAATTCGGACAAGCAAGTGTTAATTCCATAAGAGAGTCAAATAATGTTTAACTCACAGTGGCAGATGTAGACGCGTTTCGTCTTTATCAAGACTCGTTAGTACACCATAGCCAGTATTAGAACCCGTGTCTTGGTTAGAAGCGTTGCCTCACAAAGTTTCTCTTGCTTATCCGAATTTTAACATCTAGGTGGGAGAAGACAATCTTCATCAATTTCAAATGGATAATATCCATATCCATTGGATATAGTTATTAGACTTGGACGAAATTCTACAAAATTACTTATGTCGATAAAGTTAAGGATTTAAATATAGGTTCTAATGAGATGATCTCGTAAGTTCTTTATTTCCTAGTATACCTATAGAGGAAACTTTGGTTTTGAGTTGTCAAGCCTGGAAATAGCAGATCTTATTAGGATTTGCTGTACAGATGTTCCTCTATCTTTTCAGAACAAAGTCTTCATACAGAAAGATGGAATAGCCATGGGTTCACCTCTTAGTCCTCTATTAGCAGATATCTTACTAGGTTGGTTAGAACTTAATAAAATTTCAGATACTATCAATTCTTTCACTGATGTTTACATCAAATATGTCGATGACACTTTTATTTTGATGAAGCCCAATGTATCAGCAGATGACTTTCTCTTAAAGATGAACACGTTTCATCCAAATATTAAATTTACTATGGAAAAGGAATCTAATGGTGCTTTGAGTTTTTTAGATGTTAAGCTAACCAGAAAAGAGGATGGATCAATCCTAAGAAATATTTTCAAGAAGAAGACTGATAATGGGAAATATCTTCATTATGCCAGTTTCAGTCCTATCTCGCATAAAGTTGGCTTAGTGATTGGTCTAGGAAAAAGGATAAGAAGAATAGCAAGTCCGGAGGAATGGCAGAATGAAATAGAGAATTCGAAGTTATGTTTAATGGAAAATGGTTATCCAAAGAAATTTGTAGACAAATTCATCAATATTTCAGAGAATAGGGATGAAGATGTCAATACAGATGAAATGGAAAAAACAAAAATTTTCATGAGACTCAACTTCAAAGGCGACGGTTTTAGTAATGACATTAGAAGAAGACTTAACAATCTCATCAATCAACATTACAATAATATACAATTGAAAATTGTATTTAAAACTCAGAGACTGTTTAGTTTGATTCATAAAGATTTACTCAAACAAAGATTAAGATAAACAAAATTGTGAAAATTTTTTAATTTAAAACTTATCAAAATTGTAATGAGAAATAAGAGAAAATTCGTTTTGAGCTATTGAAAAAACAATTTTAATAGGATTCAAGTCATTTTTACAATTTTATGTAAAGAAATAATGCAAATTCAAGTTAAAATTATGAATATAAAACAATAAAAAACGTTCTAAATTTGATAATTTTCACAATTTTGTTTATTCCAGAAGCATGGAAAGGTATTTTGAAGCGAAATTTGGTGAGATTATATTTAAATAATTAGTTTTTTCATATATTTAAATAAGATTAGTTTTCTCATATCGATGGGCGATTTAAGTAATTTTGTAAAATTTCGTCCAAGTCTAATCGTTATCACCAGTGACCACACTTTGCTAGTAGGTTTAATGTCCAGAAACTTTGATTTTAAGTAAGCATTACGAAATTTATGACACTAAAATTTATTTTTTAACTGCTCATCATTAGATTTTCTCAATGGAAAACCGGAAGTTGATGAATTGATAATATAGATTATTTTGGAAACTTATTTTCATGGTTTTTTTCTTTGAGAACGAATTGCCATTTATAATGGTTTGAAGAGATATATAATTCCAACCAAAATTGAAAAACGACTCTGCTCTTACCTAGGTTCGACCCAATTGCAGTGTAAAGATTCTCCTTCCTGGTGATAAGAGATGGTTTGATTTCTCATGAGAAAATTTAGTAAACTTGAATCATTTGTCGGTTAAATTAGAGAACAGTTGCCCCCTCTTATTTCTCTCAAAGTTTACTTTGAATCGCGTTGGTCTTTTATTATCGATAACATGAAAACTCATCGCAAGGGGTTCGTTTATTTTACCATCTCATTTTTCTTTTTTCCATAGATTAAAATTAAACTAATGCTATCCAGTTGTCCTATAAAGAGGATACCTCACTAATCTCTATGCGAATCAAGAGTAACAAGCCATTTGAAAATATACTCGGCATTAGTTAAAGTAAAAAAAAACCAGTCACGATATGGCAATGCAATTTCTGTTCTGAAATTCAGACTGATTCAAAATCTTCCATCGTGACCAAACTTTTTGAGTAATTTGAAAGAATCGATAAGCTTGAAGAATTAATGAATATGCAACATGTCACATATTATTATCAAATAAGTAATTACAAATTAAATTTCAATGTAATTTGTCGTATCTTCATCATGAAACTTCTCAAAACGGTGAAGATGAATTTATTAGAGATAGTGTTTGGAAATTTTAGAACATGGTTTATCTTATTGAAACATTGGACATTTAAACTCTTTAAGCACTATTCTCAATAAAATAATAATTGATATTTTTGCTTCTTTTCATAGTAAAATTCGGAAAATATTTGTGGTTTTTCTTAAGATTTTTGTAAAAATAGTAGTGAATTTTAATCTTTATAAAAACTCTAGCTTAAGTTGTACTGGCCTCCTTCTTGGAAAAAACAATTCAATCATCAACTGACGTTCATTTTTTTAACGTTCTGAATCCCTTGTACGATCCAAATAGAGTCTATAGAAATAAAGAAAATTTTCCATGTTACTGGAATTTTTAAATAAAAAGAACTAACAATTATTGAGACACATGTCGGCAGAGGCTTACATGTGGTTTCACGAAATCTGTATCTTTATCTGATGATTTTTATTCGGATTATCAGTTTTTAAATAAAAATTATATTCAATTCTGGATTGAAGTTTTTGAATATTTCTGAGAAAATTCAATACATTTTATGCCTGAAATCCAAAAGATTTACTTTAAAAAATGATAGGCACTGCGAAGAAGAGGTTCAAGACTCTTTTAAATCAACCTTTTAATGATTTAAACTATATTCTAGTTGAGCTCTAAATTACTTTTTCATCCATTTATAAAATTCTTATAGATGGGCGTAATATTAGTATTCAAACTTTACCAAGATAAAGTCTCAAGAGACTAATAGGTCTTCAATGCAACAAGAATTGTTTATTTATTTCGATTAAGACCATATAATTGTCAGTGAAAATTTGTCACTCATGTATGTAAGTTTATTAGATTTTAGATTTTCTCTTCATCAATTTAACACTACAAAAATAAAAAATTTCTTTCATCAATTCTCCTATGCATTTATATACTTTATAAATAGAATCTCTAAAACAAATCTAGAATAAAGATTTCTTTGCCTAACTGATGTAAAAATGTGAATTAACCCTTCATGTCCCATTGTTGAATACAATTGAATACAATTACTCATAATAATTAAAGTAGAATTAATTTTTTTCAGAAATTATTTTTATTTTAAAATTCCATGTGTTGATAAAGAAATTCATAAACTAATTTTTTTCTTGACTTTCCGGAAGGAAATATTGAGTTTTTCCTCCAGATTCATAGAAAAAAGAATTCTTTGAATTCTATATAGAATAGAGATGTAACCTTTTTTTAAATCAAAGTTTTCCGTGAAATTCCCACATGTAATTTTGATAACAATGATGTGTGAGATCTAAAATAACTGAAAATTCTTTTACAATCCCATGCATACCATAATAGTCGTGCATTGCCCATTTTCCCTAAATTCTCTTGTATACATAGTGAAATAGCAAAATTTAACAGAAATGATCCTGACATGATTCTATTACTGTTTTCATTGAAAAACCCCTTGAAGCTTTACCAGCAAAAAATATATTCAAATTTTAGTGAAAACGTAGAAAAAATTAATTGAAAATCTAGCGGCATTTTCAAAAAAGTCTGATCTTTAAACTTGAATATTATCACGGACAAGCATTTTGATACTTGATCTTATATGAAATAGTGTTTAGAACTCACAGTATCATCATTTGAGTGGGTTTTTAAAATAGGTTAAAAAATTTGTTGCATCTCTAATATAAAATGAGCTAATAAGTTGTTGATATTCGAAAAAATTCCGAAAAAAATTCTATCTGACTTTAACTAGGCCGTTTTTCAAATATCGAAAATGCACTATTTTTCCACTTTTTCAACTTTTAAGCTCAAAATTCTTATCGATTTCGATAATTTGAAACAGTTAAATGATGATATTTGTGATCAACATTGAACGAAGAATTCGAATTCACCTGCAGTAGTTCACTGAAGTTCGTCATTACCGTGGGAAATTGACCCATTTGAATATTTTGATTATCATGAAGGCAAATTATTCAAAATTTGGAAGTTTATCTTTTTCTCGGAAACAGTAAGATCTTCGCTATCTCTATGGTCAAATTCGAAATATTCGTCTAATGTTGCTTCCAAATATCATCACTTAACTGCTTCGAATCATCGATATTGAACAAGAAAATTTTGGTTCAAAAGTTGAAAAAGTGGAAATTTGGTACATTTTCGATATTTGAAAAACGACCTAATTTAAATCAGATTGAATTTTTTTTCAATATCCGCATCTCATTAGCTTATTCGGTTTTAGAATTCGAAAAAATATTCTTTTCCTGTGAATCCGGAGAAAAATATCGAGTTTTTTGTAAAAATAGTAAATACTCATCTTCATGTCAACTAGCTTTATTAACTTGCAAGTTAACTTTATCAAAATTTACTATCTCTTTTTCAAGATCACCAAAAAATATATCTTTTTTTTCAGCTAGTGACTGGTCTGATTTTATCTACAAATTTTATTGCAGTTAATTATTCTTATTAATCACTCGAGAATTGTTTTTTTAGTTGAATACGTGAAATACATTCGTTCTCATAATAAAGTTAAATCAGACTTGGAATAAATATACTAATGATATTCCTTATAAAGACAGAGAGAGTCTACATACTTATCAAAATATCCAAAAAAAATTATTGATAATTCCTTTACGGGAATACTTGGTTCTGACAAAAAAAAATTTGTACTAGAAAAGTCATCTACAACTGCAAATTCGAAATCTGAGCTAATTGATATGTAAACCTAATTGACATGAAGAATTCTTACAAAAAACTCAATATTTTTATCCAGAAAGTCAGGAAAAAATTTATTTTTTGGATTCCACCATAAAATGAGCTGATTAGTTTTGAATACAAAAAATATTTCTGAAAAAAAATTAATCTGATCAAAATTGAGCCGTTTTCTGAATTTCGGAAATGTTTCAAATTTCCACTTTTTCAACTTTCAAATCCAAAATTTTTATCGATTTCAAAGATTTGAAGCGGTTAAATATTAATCAGACGAAGATTTCGAATTTGGCCGTAGAATTTGAGAGAAAATTACTCTTTCCAAGAAAAAGTTCAATCTCTATATTTTGGATCATTTTCCCTCTTGATAATCGAAAAATTCAAATGGTTCGATTTCCCACCGTAATGATGAATTTCTGTGAATTCTTGCAGGCGAATTCGAAATCTTCGTCTAATTTTGATCCTGAATATCAATATTTAACTGCTTCAAATCTTTGAAATCGATAAAAATTTTGGATTTGAAAGTTGAAAAAGTGGAAATTTGAAACATTTCCGAAATAAAAAAAAACGGCTCAATTTTGGTCAGATTAAGTTTTTTTTGTATTCAAAACTAATCAGCTCATTTTATAGTGGAATCCAAAAAATAAATTTTTTCCTGACTTTCTGGATAAAAATATTGAGTTTTTTGTATGAATAGGAAATTCTTCATGTCAATTAAGTTTAGTTGGAAATCAAGAATTCAAATTCGCATGGAAAACTAATTGAATGATTGCATGATGAAAAAAACGAATTTTCTGGTTTTATTTAATAGTTGCATATCATAAAACACACCAAGATTTTATAAAACTGAAAAAGGGGTATAATTAAAAAGAAATTTCTTTTTTGATAAAAATGAGAAATAAATAAAACTAATTTATATAAAGTTGGGAATCTATGAAATCTAAATTTTATCCTTAAATTATCATAATTTTAACAAGCCAGAAAACAAAAAGTCAGGTAGGAAGCGAACAACGTTATAGTCAATTATAGTTTAATTTTTATAAATCAGAAAATTTAAAAGCAAGACGAGACATCCTGGTTTTTTGTTGTTGAACTACACCTAGCTAATATGAAGATGGGAATTTATGGTTTTTACAAAATTCTCAATTTTTTCATAGAGAAATCGATTGTGATTGAAATCTTGAAGTAGCGCCAAATTCCCATTTTTTTGAACTTTGAGTTGAAAATTTTTGTTCATTTCAATCTGAGAGAATGATTTTTAGGATCACAATTAGTCAAAGAAAATATATATGCTGAATCTGATTTTAAGAATCACCCCATATTCGTTTCAAAATCAAATTTTGAATTTTTCATCATTTTTCCTGCTTGAAAGTCGATGAAATTTCATATTTCAAGATCCCAGAAAAATGAGAAATTTATCAAAATTTTTATTATGATCATCGGTTTTTTTGTCTTATTGTGATCCTGAAAAACAACTTTTGATCACTCTCTCACACTGAAATCAGCAAAAATTTTCAACTTAAAGTTCAAAAAAATGGGAATTTGGCGCTACTTCAAGATTTAAAGTTTACCGTATTTTCCTTAAAAAATATTTTTTCCAAAATTTTTTTCTCCATGTCGTGAAAGAGGGCCTCATGATCTAGATACCAAAAAATCTTGATCAAATTCGATTTCTTGATGAAAAAAAACCATAAATTCCCATCTTCATATCAACTAGCTTTATATTAAATTATTTCTTTCAACTTTTATTTTCGTAATAATCTGATTAATATAAATGAATTTTCCAATATTTTGAAATTCAACGCCAAGGCAACAGGGGAGGTAGAAAACTGTAATTATCAAAATATTGATTAAGATTTAAAAAATCGTTATTAATACATTGATTGAATTTGTTTACACAATGCCAGCACACCCTACACATAAAGAGCTAAAGATGTGATATTTATTAAAAAATAATTTGAAATCTTCTAGGAACCATGAAACTGTCAAGAAATATTATTTATTCAGTATCTCATAACGGTCAATAATTATTTATTTGAATAACGAGTAAATTTCTATTCCAAAATATTCGAGCCATAAATCAGGAATCTTATCGTTGATCTTTCGACGCAATAGTAGTGCGACTGTCAGATTTATTTTGAAAAATTTTCGATTCAAGTGAATATTCATTACAGTATTTATAAATTTAAATTCACAGTACATGGTTGATTACTTTTTGATTTTATAATAATTATAATCTCTACGCTGATCAAATCTGAATTCCTAAAACCATTTATCTTCTAAACTATAAGAGATATCGAGTAGGCGAGTGCATATTTTACGATAGAAACTTATTTTATTTTTACTTCATGTCTCAGCAAATAGGTTTTCAAAAAAACTTTTGACTACATTTTCAAAAAATCAGACTTCTCTAAGTAACTCTGGTTGGCATCAGTGAAAAGCTATCTTTATGAATTATACATCTGATATTTGCAAATAATAATTATGGAATTTCGAATTTCCCCAGTATTTCATGTATTTCGCAAGTATTATTAACTCTTCATGTCCCGAATTATGAGAAAATTTTTGACTTTTCCAAAATTATTACACTGATTCTGAATTTGAATTCCTTTTAGAGAGAATCTATGTCGAACAGCTCTCTGAAGAACTACATGGTTCAAAATTATGATTATGAATTTTTTTTACTTTTTGACTCGATTAAAAAAATCACACTTCTTTAAGTAAAAGGTGAAAAACTATCTTGATGAATTTTGTAGCTTAATAAATTTCCTTTTATAATGAGGGATGGAAAAAGTATTTTAAGAGTCTTTTAGTTAAAATTATCGTTCAGGAAAGTGTTGTGTTCCACTGGTGGAACAATGAGACATGAAGAGTTAATTCACATTTTTAAATCATTTAGGCAAAGAAATCTTTATTCTAAAGCTAGTTGACATGAAGATGAGTATTTACTATTTTTACAAAAAACTCGATATTTTTCTCCGGATTCACAGGAAAAGAATATTTTTTCGAATTCTAAAACCGAATAAGCTAATGAGATGCGGATATTGAAAAAAAATTCAATCTGATTTAAATTAGGCCGTTTTACAAATATCGAAAATGTACCAAATTTCCACTTTTTCAACTTTTGAACCAAAATTTTCTTGTTCAATGTTGATCACAAATATCATCATTTAACTGTTTCAAATTATCGAAATCGATAAGAATTTTGGGTTCAAAAGTCGAAAAAGTGGAAAAATAGTGCATTTTCGATATTTGAAAAACGGCCTAATTTTGATCAGAATAAATTTTTTTCAGAATTTTTTCGAATACCAACAACTTATTAGCTCATGCTATATAGAATTCAAAGAATTCTTTTTTCTGTGAATCTTGAGAAATATATATCGAGTTTTTTGTAAAAATAGTAAATTCTCATCTTCATGTCAATTAGGTTTAGATTTGTTTTAGAGATTCTATTAATAAATTATAGAATAATTATAATTATAAACGCATCAACCCATAGGAGAATTGATGAAAGACATTTTTTATTTTTGAAGTGTTAAATTGATGAAGAGAAAATCTAAAATCTAATAAATTTACATACTTGAGTGACAAATTTTCACTGACAATTATATGGTTCTGTTCAGTGCTTACGCACATCGGTTTTGAGCTGGGCCACCGAAGTCAAGTCTTTCATATGCCCGAAATAAAGGCTTTATTTGTGAAATAACTGGCATCATCTTCTTCTTTCATAAATTATATGGTCTTAATCGAAATAAATGAACAATTCTTGTTGCATTGAAGACCTATTAGTCTCTTGAGGTCTAGATAGTTTAGACCATCAAAAGATTGATTTAGAAGAGTTTTGACTCAAGACCTCTTCTTCTTCATTTTTTAAGCAACATATTTTATGGTTATAAAATCTAAAACCTATTCTTCCAAACATATTTTTATGTTAATATTAATTTTAATTTAACAACATCAATGTTGAAAAGCGCTCGGTAGTTTTATAAGCAATATTCTTACTGCAATATTTGAGGGAGGTGTAACTTTTCTATAGATCAGCCGGAAAAAGGAAATCTTCTAACAGGAAAACTCTACGTTTAAATGACTATTTCTGGTCCATTTTTGGTTTTGATATTATCGTTCAAATGGATTTAATTAGTTTTCAAACTTATTCCCCTCACGACTGTTTGGAAAATACGATTGAATTAATTAATTAATTCGAAACATTTTTAATCTGAAAATCCCCACATAGTAAAAATTGAGATAAATCAGTCATTAATTACTTTTTTAGCATTTATTGACTCCAACTAATTTATCTTGACCTTCTATTGAATAATTCTAAATGCTATTTTATTTTGTTGTATAAACCCCCTATAAGGAACAAATATTTTGTTACTAGCGTTATTCTCTATATATCACCTTTCTAAAATTTCAAATTCTCCTGGAAATTTCCTAACCATCCTTGGTGATTCAATTTTCCCGCAACAACCTTCCGGAGATTCTCCTGTTCTTGAAGAACTACTCATCAGTTATAATCTTCATCAAATCGTTTCCTGTCCTACCCGCAATGAAAAAATTTTAGACTTAATTTTCTCTAACCTTTAGCATAACGCCTCGTCACATACAGTTCCCTTTTCAGATCACAATTTATTATTTTTCAATTTTTCATTATCTAACCATTCCATGTTTTATCAAAAAATTTGTGGACTTTAATAAATTTAACACTTTAATTCAAAAATGATCCTCCCTCATCCCCAATAATAATGTTTACAATAGCCAAATGTTTAGTAAAAGCATCTAGAATCACTGTTAACTCTAAGAGAGTCTAAAGCCGTAACCTAAATCTATACTTAATATCCCAACAAGCTTGTGAAAATGAAAAATGTAACAGCAGATCGTAAGTCCAAGCCCCAAAAAGGGATTCGTTTTTATTTCATCGATGTTAAAAAGCCCTTAGACACTTTGTCTCTCAGAAAAATTACTGCAAAACAAGAGGGGGCAAATGTTCTATATTCTTTTTTATTCCTGATGATTGGCTTCTAGTCAAAGTTTAAAAATGGACTTTTTCTTTTGAAGAAGATAGTTTACATAATCTTATTTAAACTATTTAAAAGCATAATTCGTTCATTTAGATTATTCAGTATTCTCAACATGTAGTCTAGATTTTTCCTAAATATCTTTCTTTGATTCTAAACATGATGCTCTCTTTGTTCATCGGAATAAATTGGAAAGTAGTTTTTCAGTAGAAAATGAGATTAAAGTGTCATGCGACATCCTATAGTATTTTATATGCATAGTTTCTTCAATATTTTTCCTGTAAATGCCTCATACCTTAACTTCTCGGTTGAATTTTAAGCATTGAGGAATTTTTTTCTAGTTTTGATAAAATAATCTAAATTAATTTTGGTATGAAAATTTCCCA
The DNA here is from genome assembly GCA_012064415.1 of Gyrodactylus bullatarudis. Classification (NCBI taxonomy): domain Eukaryota; kingdom Metazoa; phylum Platyhelminthes; class Monogenea; order Gyrodactylidea; family Gyrodactylidae; genus Gyrodactylus; species Gyrodactylus bullatarudis. The sequence continues at coordinate 106,298 of SSNU01000018.1, read as the reverse complement.
GGAATCGTCTTTGAAATTAGTGGACAATTTTTCGACATTAGAGGAGTCATGGACAAAATTAGTGAGCAAGTTCACAAAATAAGAATAATAAGAGGTGTAACAATCGAATGAGTGTACAATTTCTCTAATTCAATGGAATGCTTAAACAAAATTACTAGAGAGTTCCACAATATTAAATGAATGAAATTGCATGTTAGAATCTGTTCGAATTGAGTGGAGAGTTTATCGAAATGGAGAGATATTATTTCGTCTTTAGTGGACAGTTTTTCAATATTAGTAAAGAAGCCTAAGGTGGAATCATTTTTTACAACCTATTTCTGTAATAAATTTATTTAAATGGATGATTTTAAATCATTGATTTATAATACCAAAAGATTTAATTTATGTAGCCTTGAATGGTTATTTCCTCGAGGCTTTTCTCAAATATTTCAATTTACTCTCATGATACGGACTAAAATCTTTTTTTTCCATTCTAGCCATAGGAATTTCTACATTATTTCATTAAATCGTTCTGTACTAATATTGAAAAACTGTCTTTACACCTCTTATTATTCTAATCCTGGGAACTTGCTCACTAATTTTGTCCTCGTCTCCTCTAATGTCGAAAAATTGTCAACTAATTTCGTAAATGAATGTAATAAAATATCTATAATTTGTCTATCAGAACAAGCTTTATGAGAAAGCAGCTAATAGTTTAATTATGTAATAAATCCAAGAGATAGTTCGTATGTAAAACTAGTTGGGATCAAAACCTTTTTTTTTCAATTTCAAAGATTTAGAGCAATTTGATACTGGCATTTCGAATATTTTTTGGATTCGAAAAAATTATTTTCTTTCAAGAATCAAAAAAAAACAGTATACAGTGGGTTTATAATGGATGAAAATAATCCACTGTAGTCTAATTTCTTAGAGTGAAGGATCAGAAAATAGAATGGTAAGGGAAATTTTAATCTAGGTTTGCAAATGATTCATTCAAATCAAAAATCGTAACTTTTCACAAACCCCAGATCTGTAGTTTAAAAGCTGTTGAGAAATGTTAGGACGAGCTATAATAAATCATTTAATGAAAACACAAATTCGAATATATTTATAGATATCTAAAGTGTTAAAATGTTTTAAACCTGACGAATATACCATCATATTTTCAATATTGAAATGTCTGTAATTGAATTTATCTAGAAAGTGTATATTGGAAAAATTGATTCAAAAGCTTTAAAGAAAAAATTCAAAGTTTTATTCTTATTAGTGAAAGGAAGAAAGAATAAATCTTCCTTGTAAGCAACATTGTTCGAATATTTTTCCTTTGAAATATATTATAGCTGAGCAAATTCTAAGTGATACAGTTTTATGTTTTTGCCAAGCAATATCCAATTCGACAATTTATTCAAAGTGTAGAATAAATTATAGCCTGTGATATTTGAAATTGGTTGATTGTTTTTCATCCGAAAACGCTGTGAAAATGACATAAATCTTAATAAAACTATTCTTAGGTTTAATAAAAATGAAATTTCTCTGAATCTTCATGAATAAAAAAAACGTTTTTATTTTAAAAAAATTCATATTTTTTCTAATCTTATTAGGGATGTTGAGAGACCAAAAATCTTGATATTTTTCATCAGATAGTCAGGAAAAAAATTCTGGAATCTTATACTGCAGCGGTCCAATGAATTTCTCGAATTAAAAATAATCAAAAAATTTCTAAAACCTTTTTCGAAATTCGAAAAGTAGCTAAATTGAAGTATGATAATGTAATAATTGAAAAGAATTATCCGAAAAATAATATATACAATACTACACTATAAGATAAGTAGAGAGAACATATTGTTCAGAAATTTTTTTTCATCGGCATCTTTTTTACCATGTAAAATTTACATCATCTGTGTAACAAAATACTTCCAACAGTTCAAATTAGACTAATTTATCTCAGATTGCATTCAAAAAATAAAAAGATTTGATTTATCTTTGCTCAAATGATTAAACTAGAATACAACTTAGATTAAAAGATCTAAAGATCAAGCAAACTAGTAGAAGGATTTGAATAAAAGTAAAGCTGTATTTGATTTAGAGAGGATATTTGCCAGAAGTTTTTCCTACTTGGAGTAACAGTTTTTATTTATTTTTTGTAAAGCTCAAAAACATTGTTTGAAAGGCTGTATAATTTCCCCCTAATTTACTGCATTTTATTTTTGACTAAGATCAACAAATTGAATTCGCTACTGAGTATTAGAGATGTAACAAAATTTTCAGCCTACTTTAAAAACCTACTCAAATGATGATACTGTGAGTTCTAAACACTATTTCATATAAGATCATGTATCAAAATGCTTGTCCGTGAAAATATTCAAGTTTAAAGATCAGACTTTTTTGAAAATGCCGCTAGATTTTCAATTAATTTTTTCTACGTTTTCACTAAAATTTGAATATATTTTTTGCTGGTAAAGCTTCAAGGGGTTTTTCAATGAAAACAGTAATAGAATCATGTCAGGATCATTTCTGTTAAATTTTGCTATTTCACTATGTATACAAGAGAATTTAGGGAAAATGGGCAATGCACGACTATTATGGTATGCATGGGATTGTAAAAGAATTTTCAGTTATTTTAGATCTCACACATCATTGTTATCAAAATTACATGTGGGAATTTCACGGAAAACTTTGATTTAAAAAAAGGTTAAAATTCGTCACATCTCTACTGAGTATCTTTTCTTGTAATCAAAGTTCTCCCAATTGGGCCAGATCTGAAAATAAAACCATCTAAAAACTGGAAGAAAACTAAAACAGGCAGAGTTTGAAAACTCAAACTCAAGTTGTAAAAATCATGAAATTTAAAATTTTTGGTGAATCAAAAACGAAATCCTTCTTTTCTGTCATGTCATTTTATATTTAATTTCATAACAACAAATAGATAGTCCGAGAAAAATGACAGCAAATAATTCCATTATCTGATTAAAATTTCATTCAAATACCCAAAATTTAATCTTTTTCACATTTTTGTCTGAAACTTTGCTTAATTATCAAAATTTGGAAATATTCTAAACAATATCTAATCGAGAAATTTTAATAGGAGATCAGTGAAAATAGATTTTTCCCATTATTAAGTTTTTTACGGATCATTTTAATTTTTGGAAATATTCTAACTTCAATTAAACACGACTAGTTTTTGAAGTTATTTTAGATTAGGTCAAATAAAGTGGTCTAATGGGGATGAGTTCTCTTCTGGCTGAGTGATTTTTTTCGGAAGCGACCATCTACAGTCTTGGCAAATATATAGAACATTTGCCCCCTCTTGTTTTGCAGTAATTTTTCTGAACGAAAAAGAGACTAAGGGCTTTTTAACATAGATGAATCCCTTTTCGTGAGTTTTCATGTTACCGATAATAAAAAGACCAACACAATTCAAAGTAGACTTAGAGAGAAATAAGAGGGGGCAACTGTTCTCTAATTTAACCACAGTCTTTTCTGACTGCTGTTATACTAGGTTTATTTTTGTGACTCAAATTCGATGAGGAGAATTTTGTTAAAGTGATAATCGTAGCTGAGAATCGATCCAATGCCGTGAACATTGAAAGTCCAATACACTGACTTTGCTGTTTCAATACACTCAGGGTAATTTTCTTGATTCATAATTAGCCTAGCATAAATTTTAAAAATAAAACTTTTATTCCGTCAGTTTGAATAAATTTGTGAATAATATGATCAAGTTTTGATTTTGAGATCTATAATGTTTGTTATTTAGAGTTATATGAAAAGATTGATTTTTACTGAATAATTCGAGTCCAATTCTTGATGAGATTTTATAACCGGTTTGAATCTCCCGAAGCTAATGACTTGAAGAACTGTTTCAGTGGATTGAAAACCTTGTTTTTCTATTCTCAAACCGAGTAATTGATTTTGAAATACTAAAATTATACATTCAAGAGATTCAATTTTCTTCTCAAGAACATCACAAAAACGTTTGTTAAAATTAATTCAAATTTTCTGTGATCAAAGGTTTTATTCCATCATGAACATGGAAATGAAAGATGATATTTTTGTTTTAAGATTTTTTTTAGAATTTCAATTTTTTCTCGAATACATTGTCTTCAATCCTTAAAAAAATAATTTTTACTTTTTTTAAAAAGTCATTCAAGAAAGCCTCGGAAGTTGAATAAATCAAGCAACTTGTTCCTATTTCAACCATCTTCATTTAATTGTATTTATGTAAATTCAAATTTTTATATTTTCTACTTTATAAAGATACGGATAGTTTTTCACAATTTAAAAAGCTCTTTCTTCGTATGAATGGGAAAATTTTTCATGGATGAGAATTTTTTTTCTCATAAAAATCTTAATCAATAGTTTTTTGTCGGGATAAATTTTTAAACTTTTTTGTGTACTTTTCAATGTTAAAATGTTCCTGCTGTTTTCCTGCAGAGGTTAGAATTGAAAATTTATTTTTCTTATAACAAAATCTTTTCAAATCATGGTTTGAAGATTCACTTGATCATTGAGGGATGCTAGTTTCTGCTGCTAATTATCTTACAACAATAAGGCAAGCATTGTGAATTTATGAGGTTATTTGAAACGAAGATGGATTTTTTTCGAATTTGATCAAGATTTGGAATCTAGATCACTAGGCCCACTTTTACCAAATGAAGAAATAAAATTTGAAAATGTCAATATTTTTAGGATATCTCGATTCTCATCTTTGAACTTTGAATTGAAATGTTTTGTTTATTTTAAAGCCAAAGTGGGATCAAACTTGATTTTTAGGATCACTAAAAGTTCAGGAAAAATTTTATCACTAAAAGCTTCTTGGAGGTATTCTTAAAATCTGGCTCAGCATATTTGATTTCTTTGACTAGTCTTGATCCTGAAAATCAACTTTGATTCCTCTCTCACTTACCAAAGTTAAAAAATTAGGAATTTTGCGCTAAAAAGAGATTTAAAATATGAAAACTGAATTTTTCAAAATCTCTTCTCTTCATACCGTAAATGTGAGCTTAATGATCAATTTTGATTTCTTGATGAAAATGTTTTGTAAAAATACATAAATTCCCATCTTCATTTTAATCAGCTTTAGTTTTCATGAATAAATCTCTCTCAAACAGAGATGCTTGAAGTTGGACTAAATTGATGAGTGCTTGCCTCTCCAGCCAAAGACTTGGCCATCTGATACGATGAGGGGATAAAGTTGATCGCGAGAAATTAATATAATCATTAGACTTGGACGAAATTTTCAAAAATTACTAAAATCACCCATCGATTTGATGAATTTAATCCTCACTTTAATCATTTCACCAAGTTTTGCTTCAAAATACCATTCTATGCTTCTGGAATAAGATAAGGTTAAGATACTCATATCTTCACTTTTGGCGTACAACATATCCATTTTACTATAAGTTATTTTTGTCTTGGAAACAATTGCAGCTAAACGAAGAGGTCTACTGTATTATAGAAGCTTTAAACTACGAAGGTAATTTATCCAAGTACCCTAGCTTTTGTGTAATAATTTAAAATATTAGAAACTATCAGCAAAAGCTTGGTAAATTTCGTTCAGGAAATCACATGCCAAAATTTAGAATAAATAAATGAATAGGTTTTTTAGTGAAAACTTTATAAAATTCATATAAATAAAAATTTGTGAGCGTCACCATTGAATTACCACATATTCTTGAATAAAATTTCCAATAGTCATCTTTTTAAATTTTAAATATATGACAAGAAGTTTTTAGGTTTATTATGTTCTCAACAACTAATTTTGAATTGCTATTAAACAGAAGAATTATTGTCCAAGAAAAATCCAGATTTTGATAAGGGAAAATGAATCAAATATAGTAAGTATTGAAAGGAGATCAAAGAATATTTTTCCCTATAGTTTACGATAAACTAAAACTATTTCTTGGCAGATGTGCATCAACAGAATAAAGAGATATCAAATAATAAATTGCTCAAGGCCATTATTAGAGAAAATTGAATATTATTAGAGTATATTTTTCGTTTGTCAACTCATTTTATTAATTAAGATTTTTTTTTGTTAGAAAATTTATATTATATGATGGTTAAAATATATACAGAATGAAATAGTATATAGGAAAATAACATTTTTGAGTTTCATTAGATAGTAGATAGAATAAGTAAATCTGTCTCTGATAATTATAATTGATGGAGGAAATTTAAGATTTTCAGTGAATAAACCAGCAATAGCCTTTCAAGTATTTTCATTAACATTCTGGGATCAGTGTAAATTAACATAGAGAAGACTTTTTGAATTATCAAGTTTTGACCTAATATGAGACACTATGGTTTTAATATTAGTAAGGTTATCGCAATCAGTTATTTTATATTTATATAAGATTTCCAGATATTTTTTCAAAGTATCAGTTTCCACATCAAAAGATATTTAATCTTCTTATAAAGGGGTTAATATAACTTCTATTAGATGTTTATAGATAACTAACCGATTGAATATACAATTTGACAACCGGAATTCGTTGATACAATCCAGCTGTTGATGTAGCATATTCCTTTTTGATGATATTTGTACCTTTTCATATTATACAAGACTTCGAATAATCTATTTTGGTTCTGATATCATACATGACTAATTTAAGATTTATTTTATTTTAATAGCATCTTAAGATTTCGTAAAATTATGCAAACCGCTTATAGATTTGTTGAAATAATCTTTGTAAATTTTCGGAGTCATTTAACCCTCATACGGATATTGGGGTCAATCTGACCCCACCGACACCTTGAAACCATGTAACTTTTTTATTTATTATTATTTTTTCATAAAATTTCGATTTATTCCAAGTTTGTTTATTTGTTTTTCCTGTGTTATTTTTTCGTTACGTAACTAATAATAACAATCTATTTTCCTAATGCTGACATCTTTTCATTTTATCGATAAACCATGTCTGATCAAGACCTATTTTGCCGAGTCTCTAAAGCAGTGAAGTCTGAGATATCCCATTCAGATTATGAGGGATCAAGCGATGATGGCTCAGAAGAAGATTTTCTTATCAATAATGAAGAATCCAAGAGTGAAGAAGAGGAAAATTTATGACTTACAAAACCAAAATAGAAAACATTCTTTCCTATCAAAAGATTCATTCTGTATCTAGAATGTCTTGAATAAATAAAATCTTACAGTTATTTGATATGCGGTTGGGAATCTATGATTTTTACAGAAATCTCGATGTTTCATCAATAATTTGAATTTGTTAAAATTTTTTGGAATCCTACTCATGTTGCCCATTTGAAAAAATAATTCTGAAAAAATATTCAACTCAAAGTTCGAAAAAATGTGATTATGGCGCAAAATGAGAATTTGAAAAATAACCTTAGCCTTAATCTCATTTTGAAGATAATAGAAAGTATATTTTCCTATAAAAACCAGTTTTTTCTGATATACAAGAAATATATATTCAATATATGAAAGAAATATCTAGGAAATTTTGTAAATTTTGATTATTGAGGGAAAATGGATTCTTGTATATCAGAACATGAAAAATTTCCATTATGATTTTTAAGAATGTATTTTTCTTCGTTAAAACATCAATTTTTTATTGAGGAATTGTAAAATTTTGTATTACCCTAATCAAGAGTTAGCAAAGAACCGTTTTTAACCGCTTTTTTTAGGAGAAACTTATTTTCATTCAATGGATAGCTTTGAATTTAAATATCAATAGTAGCTGGCAGCAATTAATCAATTACTAACTCTTGTTTATCTTCTCTAATATTTCGTTACAAATCAACATTAATTAATTAGTGAAAGAAAAAATAATCTCGAAATAATTTCCTTGCATATTAGAGAGAAATAACTTTAATGACAAAAATTGAGATAGAATGTCTCTTCATGAAAAATTGACATCTATCATTGGAGATATATCCCTTTGATTTTACATACCTGGAGTAAGATAGTACGATCAAAAAGAATTATTCAAGATAGATGAAAGTATCTTTGGAAATAATCTGAAAAAGATTGAAAGAACATTTTATTCGTGTTGATATTATTATTATTACTGTACTACAGACTCTTTAGTAACAGTAAACTTAATACGTGCATGTAAGTTTCTCAATCTTAACCCGCTCGTTACCAGGAAAAAACCAATTGAGCTTTTTATTTGATTTTTTCACTAACTTATTTATCAGGTTCTGTTGAACAAACTTTATGTAGTTGAAATTTTAGTCAAACTAGTGCTTTGTGTCGATCTGGATCAGGTCGTATACGACCTTATGGTAATCAAAGGTTATAGAAAATTACTTAACTACTTGTTAGCGACAAATATCTTTTATTTATTATGATAGGTATAATAGCAATTTTTACTTGAGCTTATACATAAAAATATTTTGCAGGTTTCACAAAAGAAATAACTTTTCTTCTTGCAAGTAAAACATGCTCGTCGATCTTTGTCCTTGACAACTCTTATTGGTTTATGAATCTCCAGGTCTGATTTGCCTGTGCTGAGATTTAGAATTTCTTCAATATTTTCTAAAGAACATTTTCTTCGAACATCAGGGGATTCTTCAGGTATACTAATTCTTCGTCTCTTCGGAGTAGGTTCACAAGTTTCTCTGATCAGGGATTCTGCTACGCTTAACTGAAAACTTAAAAGATCCATTGGCTTTTCATTTTGACATTTAATCATGTCTCTTTTGTAAAGAAGCCATGCGTTTATGATTGAGCTATTAAGAATCCATTTGAAAACAGCAAAATACCAATTTTTTGATCTATGATCAATTCTGTAAAGGGATTGGTATGAGTCAAATAAATCGACAGCGCCCATAGATTTGTTATAATTTGAGACAATATATGGTACTGGTACTTGCTCGATTTTTTTTTCTTTACGATTCCATCTTTTGGCAATGGAGATAGGTTCACTCGAAGCAAAAGTTGAGGTTAAGGTAACAGCTCTGTTGTCAAACCACCTCATAATAAATATTTTGTCACTTTGGCTATATAATAGGTCATACGAGCCACGACCTTTCGATTTAAGTTCCTTTTCTGTAAGAAGACTTTTTTCTAATGCTTTAAGTCGATTAGATCTCAATGTTCCCGAACTATGAATTCCTCGTTTTAACAATGCCTTTTGAAGGCTTGGACTGTTGAAATAGTTGTCGAAGCAGATAATATGATTAGAGTTGTTAGGAATTTGCTTACACACACTTAAAACAAAATCTCCAGATACCATTCCACACGATTCTTCTACTATTGGACACTTTCCATCATAGATGATAAACTCATGCATGAGACCATCCATATCATTTCGAGAAAATACTTTAATGCCCCACTTTGTTGGCTTAGCTGGCAGATATTGTTTCAGTCTTGATCTGCCTTTAAAAGGTATGATTTGCTCATCTACAGAATGGGTTTGTCCTTGTGAAGCAGCAGATCTACAATTTGAATGAAAAATATTAGAGAATTCCCGAATTTTGAAAAACCGGTCATCTGGATCAGGTTGATGGTTATCACAAAAATGGATATTTCTTTGCCATTCAAAAAAGCGATTTCTTGGCATAACTCGAGCAACTGATTCGATTCTTGTTTCATCGCTCCAATACATCATAAATCTTGGAAGTTTGATTATTCCCATTCGCAGTAAGATTCCAAGATATTTTTTTGCCTCAGATATGTTGGCCCGAAGAATCCGATTCTGTTGAGTTGCATATATATTTGAGTGGTAAACCATCAATGATATCATATCATCGCTGAAATAAGTATAGAAATATTCTAAAGGTTTTTTCAGGGATATTTGTTTCTCTTTCTGGCTTGTGAAGTCAAGAACTATCTTGGGATGCTGTCTTGTATCTCTCATATCTAACGACCTAACGGAATTCGGAACTAAACCAATTTCATCGTCACTAGAGGATTCAATTATTTGCTCCTATTTGCTCCTGGTGAGTATTTGCTTCTTCTTCTAGCTCTTCTTCTGATTGATTTGCATCAGGAATTACCACTAGTGAGTAAATTTTTCCGTTCCTTGTGTGACGTACATTTAACTAGCTCTTCATATTTCTTGGGTAATTTTCATTGAAGATAATTAGTCCTAATTACACTCAGCAATAATAGTTTCCAAGTAAAAACTTCAACCTGTGATAAAAGACGCTAATTAATTTTGGGAGAGAGAAAATCATACACCATTAAGAAGGTAAAACTATTAAAATTAAAAGTATTAAAAAATCTAATTCATAAGTTTATAGTACAACAACTTAATCAAGATTTAAAAAGGAGGTCGTATACGACCTTTGGTAACGAGGAGGTTAAAATATGGAAATATGTTCTTGTAGTAAAGAACGCAGTCAAAAAGTTCGAAATGAGAGTCCCAACGTGTTTTGGAAATGGAAGGGACCTCTTTGAATATCATGCCATTGGCTTGACATATTTGTGAAATATTTTCCCTTATTGGTATTGATGCATTGACTTTATTGCTGAAATTTTTCATTTTTGAGTCTATCGATTGAAGAGATTCTTCTTTAAATGCAGACTTGAGGCAGTTATTAAGCCGGTGATCGACACAGAAGATGGAAAGGTCATAACTTATAAAATTACTGATACGTGAAAACTTTCTCATGTTTGAGCCTTGATCTGTAACAAGTCATGACTTTTGTTTCAATTTCATATATTATCAAGTTTTCATTCATTTGACTAATTAACACCTGTTTCACGTTCTGAAATATACTGAAGTCTTATTAGAAAACTTCTCAAATTAAACTCTGCATCGATGTAATGAATTGTCAACGATAGAAAGTTATCCTTGCTAAAAGAGCGCCAACCATCAGAGGTAAAACAGCTAAAATCACAATCTTTCAAATCTGATTTGATTTTATTCATCTAGAAATGGTTTTAAAAAAGTGATTTTACTATAGATTCTTCTCAAATTTCATACAATTCAGTTGATTTATTTCTTGCAAAAGTTGAAGGGCTTTTGATATTATATTTGGGTAAATATTTTGAAAAGAATATTTCCCACTGGTGTTCCTCAACTAACGAAAACGGATGATTTCCGCATAAAATTGCCTGGAACAAATCTATATCAAATTCGTTTTGCTCCTTACAAGTCATCTGAAGTTTTTTTGATTTAATTTCAGATTGTTTCAAGTTATTGTCAGATTTCAACAATTTTTTTTCTAAAATATTTTGATGATCAGAAAAATGTAGTCTTTTAGTGTGTTCAATTAATGGATTTGTTGAATTGGTCTTCAATTGTAATATTCTTTTACATTTTTTACATTCTGCTGAGAAAAAATATTGATAATATAATACCTTCTGTTTTTCTGTCAATGAATAAATCCCAGTAAGGACTTCTTCGGCTTGTCATGATATTTTACTTGAAGCAACAACTAGAACTATAAAACTAGAGTTTTGAATCATAACTTAGTTTATGAGTCAGATATAAATACTTTAATTTCATTGGCCGAGATATATTGTATATTGCAGTAAATGGAGAACATGTTACAATATAATTAATGGTATGTCATAGCATAAAATCAAATGTTTAACAATATATATCGTAATGTATCATAATATAAATCAAAATAATTGTAGTATAAAAAAATTATATTGATATAATTATCGTATATCGTATATTGAAATTTTACAAAACAAAATTCCACTCCCTAGATAGGATAAAAAAGCGGTCGCAAATTGTGTGAATGAAAAACGACTTTTTTCTTTCAAAGGATATTTTGGAGCGTTATTAAACTTTTCATTCTGCATCTGATGGTGTGTATTTTTATGGCCGTACATTCAAAACGAAGCTTTCTTGATTAATACTGCTGCTAGAGTCTTGAGAAGATAATCCTACGATGTAAAATTGAAAAGTTTGTGATTGAACAAATTTTCATGAGTTTTGAGTGATAAATTTTAAGAATTATTTAATTTAAAATCAGCAACATACTTATTAGTAAGTACATATACACATGTTTAACATGAGGTTTTCAGCTCATACATTTTCTAGAAATTTTAGTGTACACGTAGACATGATAAAATAATTATATAAACTGATATCAAAAGATGTATATTGTATAGTAGCAATAGACCCGGTTTTTTCCCTGCTCTATCGATTGAGGGCTTAAATTGAATTTTGTTTGTAAATTTGAAAAATTAAGAGATTATCACTTGAGAATATTTCATTCTGATTGGTCTGTTGGTATTCAATTTAATTGTATTTCATCTTTGGTGCACCTCGACCATTATTTCATTAGTCACAAAACATTTCAGTCGAAAGAATGAATCAGAGAGATTAAATTCAAATTCTATCATTTCTCAAAAGGAATATGAGAGATGGAACTCTTTGAAATATAATCAGTTTAAGTGTTCAAATGGTTATTCATTATCGAAAAACTTATTTTATATAACTGGATTAACAAGTTTTGAAAATTAAAATTTAAACGAAAAATTCGAAAAACAACTTCTGTTTTAAAATAATAAATTTTAATTTTATGAACTTGAATAAAATTAGTGATCCTGAAAATTTGCTATAAAAATATAATGAAGAGTGATTTAGAGAAGATGAACACGTGGTGAATGAGACAAATAAAATATATATTTTTTACATATATCGCCAAACAATATCTTTTTAAACAAATATACATGAGTTAATATTAATAATTGTTTATCTGATTCAGCCCACTAAATCATCCCCTCCGAAAGTTACCAGGCAGGTTTCAATCAATCTTCTACGGGGCTTACGAGCTCTCCCCGGTTTTGGGGAATTTAGTATTGGATCCTTATCTTCAACCCTTAGGGACTCCAGCCGGGGATTCTGCATAACCGGTAATACGTCAGCATCATGAATTAATCTTCCCTTTGTATCCGTCCATGTGTGCTCCGAATTCTTAGTTACATCAATAGGACCTGACCAACCTTTGCCTTCAATAAACACTAGACCCTTTTCCTTCTCACCATCAAGTAGCGCCAAATCCATTTCGGTATTAGGTCTGAAGGTGAAGATTACATCATTTGGTGTGAGCCCTTTAGAATTGGGTGTCGAGTTTCTATGAGCTACAAACTCATTTATAGCTTTCCTCTTGTTCGTAATCACTGTTTTCGAAAGGAACATTCTTAAATCTCGGATGAGTGACTCAGCAATTCCATTAGATTGATGATGACCAGGCGGGGTTTGGCGTAACACAATATTCTTGGCTTCTGCATACTCCTTCATCTGGGTAGCAACAAAGTTCGTACCATTGTCTGAAATCACAATTCTGGGGTATCCAACCAGCTGGAAGATCTCATGAAGGGCTTCCACAGTGTGCTCAGCTGACAATGACGACAGCATCTTCATTTGAACCCATTTCGAAAAGGCATCCACCAATACCAATACTGATCTCCCATCCACATGTGCCACATCCACTTGCACCCTGTTCATACAAACATCACTTTCCAGCCACGTTCCCAGGTTTGCATTTACTCTTCTCCTGCGATTTTTCTGACAGGTGAGGCAACTATTGACCCAACGATTGACATCCTTATACATTCCAGGCCACCAACAATACCTCTTGGCAATCCCATACATTGCATCTCGAGCCGGATGGTTTGCGTGAAGTCCCTCTAAAACTAAGGTCCTCAGATCTTTAGGAACAACTACTCTGTCACCAAGGTACACTACATCTTCCTCAACATACAAGTCATCTTTGCACTGAATGAATTCTCTCAGGAGCTTGACATTACCACTCCAGTTCCGTTCAAATTTTCCCTTCATCATGCAATAGAGCGAATCATCCGTTCGTCTAATGGCCTTCAAAAGCGTTTCATGTGAACCATCTGCATACACAAAATTTACTTGCGGATCTACCAGAAATTCATCAACAGTCTCCAGCACGTCTTCTTTTACACCAATTCTTGACAGCGCATCCGGGAGAGACATCCGTTCTCCCTGCCGGTACTTGATCTCATAATTGAACAATGATAACCACTGCCTCCAGCCATCAACCCTCGAAGAGACACGCCTGTTTTCAGTGTGATCAGAGAATATATACTGCAACGGACTGTGATCTGTCTGTATAACAAATTTCCTGCCAATGAGGTATCTTTAGAATTTGCGAACACCATAAACCACCGCAAGTGCTTCTCTTTCCAAATTGGAGTACTTCCTTTCGGCTGGTTTGAGTAGTCTACTAGAACAGTGAATGACCTGCTTCATGTCTGTATCATACGAGATGACTGCTCCAAGACCCTCAGCCGATGCATCTGTACTGAGATAAATAAGTTTATTAGGATCATACAACATCAAACTTGCTTCAGCAATTTTAATTAGAACTTCCTCCAACGCTTTCGTATAGTCATTGCACCAGTGCCATTCAACATCCTTTTGTAGTAGACCAAACACCTTGCTTAGTATTGGGGAATAACTTTCACACATCATACCATAGTATTGCAACATGCCTAACAAGCTTTGCAACTGACTCTTATTCGAAGGTGTGCCAAGGTCTTTGATCTTCGAAATCTCAGGATCAGGTAATACTTTGCCCTTATCAATGATGAACCCCATGAATTGAATCCGTTCACTGCACTTCTGTAACTTCTGGAGATTAACTTTGAACCCATACCTTCTGAGACGGTCTCCAACCATGTTGTAAACCTCGTCATGTTCAGCCACTGTTCGACCACCAATGATGATATCATCCTGAAAAACTGCCATTCTAGGTATTCCTGCCAAGGCTCTCGACATAGCCTCCTGAAAAATTCTTGGCGCCGCCGACAGTCCAAACTGCAGTTTAGTGAATTGAAAGTATCCCAAATGCGTAGATATACACGTTAAATATCTAGTCTTTATCCAACTCAATTTGATGATAGGCATCTGAGAGGTCAATCACTGAATAGTACTTGCAACTGGCCACTTGACAGCAACTCTTCGATGCGAGGGGTCGGATACGAACCAGGATCAATGAACAAATTGGCTGTTTTGTGATACCTACTTGTCAGCCTAATTTCACCATTCTTTTTGTGAGCAATTGAAAGAGGGGCTGCCATACTAGGATTCTCAACAGGTTCTATTATCCCAGCTTTTAACCAATCTTTAAGCGTCTGTTCTACCTTGGGCATCAGTGAGACCGGGAGATTTTTGTGATGGAAAATCAATTTCCTATTATCAGACTTGCAGTAAAAGTATTATTGATGATGTACACATTGTTCACCTCTGCCAATGCAAGTGAGATACCCAAGGTATCACAGGTTTGACGATTCAATATGAACTTGTCCAACTCCGTAACCAGGAAGGAGCAAACAACTTTTTCCATTATAGTCGATACTCATTTCCCGTACAATGCCCAGGACCGCTGTTTCTTTTCCGTTAACACCCATTATCGAGGTTATCAATGGGAGGGCTTCGTAACTTAGTTGATTTGTCTCTACAAACCATTTTGAAACCATATTGACCGAGCTACCACTGTCAACCAGAAATTTAATCTTAATCTTTTCTTCAGCACTGATATCTATCTCAACATATTTCAAAGGACAAACACAGGAGTAAAGGGCATTATGCTTTATTGAAACTTCGGAAAGGTTGTTCTCAACCACCACTTGCTTCACTTCATTGACCTGCGGTTTCCTGCATTCGCTTGCATAATGACCCTTCTTGCAGTTTCGGCAGGTACTGTACTTAATGCAATCCGGGTGGTATTCCTTTTTACAAATTAGACAAAACGGATTCTTTCTCGAATACATGGTGGTTGTTAGCATAACATTGACCTCTGGGTGTTCTTCCGGCTTATGTCTGACAGCCTGGGCCACCTCATTATCAATCTTCTTCTCCAGAGCCTCCACTTTCTTGATAACCATCTCCACAGACCTCTTCATCCATTTCAGTTACTCTCGAAACAATTTTGTGATTGTCTAAACCTCTCATTATCTGCGTTATGAGTTCTTGATCTGTAACTTTCGCCATCATGGCTGCATCCTTGAGAGCTTCTACATATTTTCTGAAAGGACGCCCATCTTGCTTTATATCAAAAAAGGCAATATCAAACCCAATATCATTCTTTACCAACGTGGTCCAGGAAATTTAACCATTCAAGAGTTATTGACGATATCAATTATCTGAGGCGAAAAAGTGTTCCTGTTTCTCCCGGTAGAGTCAATAAGATTGCCAGGAAAATTGCTCAAGAGGTTGGCCTCGTAGGTTTCAAATTACCTTTTGTGCCAGTATAATCAAAAAAGCCAATATGAAATTTAAAAAAGTAACTTCATCCAACTTATTAAAATCTTAGCTCTGTGGCAGTGAAATTATGGAGATCGAAGAATTTTACAATGCTCTACCCAACATCATCTTTTTCTATGAGGAAGACAATATCTTTAACGTGGATGAAGTGCCATGGGTACTAAAGGAGACACCAGAGAAGAGTTTGCAGCCCATAGGCAAGTTTATTCTTATTTGTAATTAGCTCAATTTAATTTCTGATTAATTTTTTATCCCATCAGGCAAGACTGAAAAGGCTCTTAAGGAAAACCGGACCAGGTACACGGAAGTCTTGACAGTAAGCGCTTCCGGAGAGAAAGGAAAGTTAATGATCATTGGTAAAAGCCGTAATCCAAGATGGCTTCCAAGAAATCAAGGTAAATTTATTCTCATGAATTTTTTTTTCTAAAGTTATTGAGTATAATGTGGAAAATTCTTCAAAGTTTACACGAGAAGCTTGTTCTTGAGAACAGAGAAGGAATTCTATTCATGGATGGAGCTTCTTTCCACAAGACAGCATTCCGTTTGTTCAACGATCAGTTCAGTTGAGATTTTTGTCGAGTGTCACACATCAAAGCTACTGTTTATTTAAGTGTTGAAAATTTTGAATGTGTTTTCTAGAAGCCAAAAATGTAAGTAACACAGCTTAAGGAGAAAACTGGAGCTGATGCTGAACAGATAACTCCACAATTATTGGTTACACAATTTATGAAGATTAAGCATGCTGTCAGAAAAAACTCAGTCCTGAAAAGAAGAGCTGAAAACATATTCAGGACAATCCCTGTGTTATCAGAGGCTTTTGAAGAAATAGATCAATTCTGATTTTTTCAAACATTTCTTATTCATTTAATTTTGACAACGATTAGAATTAACGTCAGATTTCAAAATTTTTATACAGCTAAGTGTAATGTGGAGAAAATTCTATCGTTTAGCGTTATTTAGCGTCAAGACTAAAAGTGGGCTTAATATAGATTAGATAAACACTACGCGTGAAAGAATCTAAATGCATCTAAATTTGGAGCATTTTCAAAAATGAAATTAAACGTACTCTAGCAATAGAAAAACCCAATATCATTCTTTACCAACGTGGTCCAGGAAATTTAACCATTCAAGAGTACCGCCTGAGTAGACTTGAAGATATAGCAACCAGATCAAAACCTGCTATAACTAACAATAAAATAATTTCAGCATGCTTTTATGTGGAAAGATTTTATACATCTGTAATGAACCTTGAAGATTTAGTTGAATAAATCAACTTTATGTATATCAATATATCTTTTTTGAAGGAAAAACGAAAAAGATTAATTAGTTTTACAAATTAGATTGATAAAAAAACAAAATTGAAAAATGGATTATGCGAAGTTCATTACATGAATATTTCATACCCCTCAATTAAAAAGTGTGAAAACGAAATAGAATCTTAAAAAAACGAAATTGTTTAATCTGTTTCACAAATTTTAATCATTTAGATAATTATAGACTAAGTTGAAAGTTTTGTTACATGAAATTGGAATCCAAATAAATGAAATTGATTCTTCTATTGTACAAAATAGACTTACAAATGGTATAGATTAGAAGTTATATTGTACTCTCGTTTCTTCAAGGCCTCTTCTGCTAACCTTTCAGTATTTTTGGCTATTGTTATACGTTGACGCATTTTTATATTTTTTCATAACGTGCATTAGATTTAAATAGATTTTTTCTACTCTATTGTGATTGGCTGAAAATTAAAACTTATCTCTCATCTGATTGGTTCTTCGTTGTAATCGTGTTATGCAAGCTTATGGTAAATTGATCTCAACATTATTCACATTAAATCACTCAAACTAATGCCTTCTAATCGTTATAACAACCAAGAGCGTGAGGAGATTGCAGATTTAATAAGAAATAATTAATTTCTAATTGAATTTCTATTGTGAGATAAATAAATAAATTTATTGTCATATTGTATCAAAAAAGAAAAAAAATATATGTATCAAAAGTTTTCCAGGTAGTTATATAAATCTTTTTTAGTAAATGCAATATTTTTGCGAGAGATTTCGTTAAATAAAGATGGAAGTCTATCAAAAAAATAAAGGCATTGTTTAAAGGTCTTTTAATTTTAACATTGTTATTTCTCAGGACTCTTTGATTTATTTGAATATTCCATAAACTTTGAACATTGTCTTTAGCAAGTTTAATACATCTAAAATTTCTACGGTGCCTGAGGCGTCTTATTTTGCCGAAACCACTGGATAGGAGATTGCATTAGCGAATAAATCGTTTCTGAATGGTTTCAAGGATAAAAGACATTGATAAGGCAGAAGGACTCCAGATTGCAGAGCAGTATTCAATGGCAGGTCTAGCATACGTTTTGAAGAGCAGAATTTTTAGTTGGATTTGGCAGTTCTATGAATATGAAGGGTCCTTGCAGCAAAAACATTAGCAATCGATTTTATATAATTATCAAGTTATAATCATATTCAAGACCAAGATCACGAACCAAGAATTTCCTTTTGAAAATATGAATATTAAAGTCATTAAAGATAGGAATTGACGGACTAATAAAGGGAATGATAAAAAAACTTGTCAAAGTTAATTTTTAGAGAGAAAAAAGATAGATCTTGCTCTAATTTTGAAATAAAGTTTACTACAATATCAATATCTAGAGAATTATTGGGGAAAGAAAAACATATTTTCAGCAAATTTGAATAGTCTGATATTATTATTGTTGGATTGGATTTTGGAAAAAATAAGATTGAATAATAATGGACCTATTTGGCTTCCTTGAGGGACTCCAGAGGTAATATCACAAACTCTGGAAGTGAAATAGGACGAAAGTCATTAACAGCTTTAGGAGAGTTATTCTTAGGGATGGGTACAATATTGACTAATAATAAGTCTTTTGGCAATGAAAGTTTGATAAATATATTGTAATAATAGAAAGAATATATGAGATATTTAAAATTGGGGGGAACAGTTCTTGATAATTTTGAACATAAATTCATATCATAAAATAACCAATTATAATACAGATAATATAAAATTCTTCCAAGAATGACACATCACTTTCTTTTCCAGATCATTACCAGGCTCTCCTGACATAGAAAGGGAACTTGAGGATGGCCAAAATACTTCCATTTTCTTCAGAAAGACATATGATGAAGTGCTGAATTATAGCAATAATAAAGAAAATATAGAGCCTGTAGAAGATAATGCTCCTTTATTGACTTCTACATCTGGTAACCAAAGCTCATAAGCCTTATTAGGCGACAAGCGGAAGATGTCAGTCTATGAATCGTCTTCCATGAACATAAATGGGAAAATCTATAAAATTCTTCGTCCAAAATAAATCATTATTAATGTATATTACTTTTTCTCTCTTTTACTCTTTCGAATTCATCCAGAAAGTATAACTTGTACTAAATCATTAAGAGTCTTGTCCCAAATTGGGACTCCAAAATAATGATAATCATAAAATTATAATATCAGGCAACTAAAATATTGCTAAATAATAATACTGGACTTTAGAATATTTTTTTACTGACTAATTAGACATAACGCAGTGAAGGTTTACTATACCTTTTGCAGGTCTATTTCGTATTTTAGAAAAAATAATTTCGTAAAATTTCGATTCAAAACTGTACAAGAAAACAATCAATTCTGTATGTAATTAAATAAGCAGTAATTATAGTTAATTTTTTTCATGAAGTTCGTAAATGGTACTAAATGATTTTGTAATTTACAAAATCAATTTCGTGTGGGGATAGATAATTGAGGGTTAAGAAATAATTTTATAATAAATTTCGTACAACTCATTTTTTAATTTTGTATTTCTTTCAATCTTTTCTGTACAACTAATTGATCTTTTTCGTTTTCTTGCTGGAAAAAATTACACAATCATTTGAAATAGAACTCTCTTTATTCCAAATCATCATTAATTCTTTCAAATATTATTTGTTTACAAAAATTTATTAGTCATTTAAATCTTCAATATTTAAAACAGTAGCATAGAATCTTTCAATATTATAACATGCAGAAATAATTTTATTGTTAGTTATGACCTCTTTTGCCCTGTTTGCTATGGCCTCAAGTTTTCTTAAACAAAATTCCTGTATTGTAAGGTTTCCTTGATCTCGTTGATACAGAACTATTTCTTGTCTTTGAATTGCAAGAATTCTTTTTACTTCGTTCTTAAAAATGCTCCATATTTTTTCAATAGGATTCAATAAATAAGAATACGGTGCAAGTCGCAAAATATTGACATCGTCGAAATTAATTTCATTCTCAATACCATTATGAGATGGGGCATTGTCAATGACAATTGTCATTGGAGTCAGACCCTTTAGTCTAGCT
>SSNU01000018.1:17095-85320 GCA_012064415.1 Gyrodactylus bullatarudis | reverse complement strand
AGCCTCATCTGGAACATTGTAGATTATCATATTATTTTCACGTAAGGTTTCTTGCTGAATAAGTTTGACAATACGTTGCTCATTGATAATGGTATTAGTTAGCTCCTCATCAGATAGATTGATAAGATGGTCTTTTGATGAAATAAAATGACTATACGATTTGATAGTTTTCAATTCAGCCTTCAGCTGATTCACAGTATTTTCAAAACCTATTTCATTGAATCTATGGTTTTTGTCAGTAATTCATTGGACTTTTTCAGCTCTTCAATCTGCCTTAGTGATGAATTGAGGATAGTATCGAATTGTTTCGATTGATTTGTGACCAAGGTTTGAAAATTTTTGATTAAATCACAAAGTAAAGTTTCATTGGTGCTAGATATAGGCATTAAGTAACCAGGATTTAATGAATCTTGCATAATCACTGAGAACGGTAATTCGAAAGTTGGGCTTAGACAAACATTATTTTTCATACCTTAATTTTTTCGATTCGATCCGACTTTACGACGGTGATTGAGAATTTTTAATAAACTTTAGGGTTAATCTCAAAAGTAGCCCCAAATCTATTCGAAAAATTCCAAAACTAGACTAATGTATTCCAAAATTTCCGTAAGTATCCCCAAAGTAATAATCCTAAATAATAATAATAATAAATAATCCTAAAACTAGTCCCATTCTAGAAATCTCAGATATAGCCCCAAAATTAATTCCATCGTAATTCAGTTCATAAAATTTCTGAGTATACATGAGGCTAGTTTTGGAATTTTTCGAATAGATTTCGGGCTACTTTTGAGACTAACTTTATCTACTGAATTCTTTTGGGAATTCAGTAGAAAATTATTTGAATAGTTTCAGAATTCTCTTTATCAATTCACACAAAAAATTAAGCTTCAACTAGAACCACTGTATTAACAGGATTAGAGATTAACACAGTGCTTATAAAAATTCTGAGTAATGGAGATTAATTTTTTACTTGCCATCAATCTTTTTTTTGTGGCTCGCTACTATTATGAAAGGAGTTATTATTTTTTACACCTCAAAACAATTAGATCACTTTCCATGACTATAGAATTAAACAGAAAAAACAATAAGATGTAGACGTTATCTCTCAACTTTTGTGAAAAAATATCAAGAACAACAAAGAATAGAGAATTTTAAAAGTAATTACAGTTTTTATGCTGGGGTTCCCTTAGAAACTCATCCTTATTCATTGAAAATAGAACTCAAATTGATTAAATCAGTATTTGATTTCTCTCGTTTATCGATTGAATTTATATCTGGCAGTATAGGATTTATCAAACCTCAACTTGAGATAAGACTATTTTGGAAGTTTAATAATTTGTTTTCAAAAAATCTAAGCTGGAACTAGTTCTATACTTATTGAAAGAAAGTTGATTTTTATTGAATATGTTATTTTTAACCTATTTCCCAAGGTCATCATACCTGTAGAAATCAAATATACAATCGCCTGAAATCGATCTGCTAAAGCTTTCATGATCGAAAAATGACCAAACACAAATAATTGGGTTTTAAAGACTGTAGATTCATAATCAGGATAGACGAAAAATTGAATGCAAGTTTTGAAAAACATTCTATGGGGCTTTAAGGGTTAAAGTCACACCAGGTTGTTGCTATCAGAGGTCATTTTAGCAATTCTGCTTTATCATATGTGAAAATTAATTAAATTTTTGACTTTGCCATTAGCTTTTCTGTAATAATCAGGTTATACGAATAGAAGTTAATATTGATTGTTACTGGAAATTTTCGATTTTAAATTGATCGGAAGTATCATTAAAATAATAACATTTGACGACAAATCTAGTAGAAAAGTTTCATGAAAGTCATAGAAATAGACAAACAAAACATTAATTATATGGTAATCAATCAGGAAATAGTTAAGCCAACTATTAATATTGATAAGACACCATATATCCAATTCCATATCTTACTCTGAGATGAACATTTCACAAATTGATTTTTGCGTACCACATACAAAGGAATTTTTAAATTCAAATCTGAATTGCAGTCTCTTTTTCATCTACTCATCATGGCTGCTACAAGGTTAATTAACGCTATCATTGTTAATATTTGTGTGATTGGCAATATCCCCAAAACAAGCTCAAAGATCGATGTGATTCACATTATCAGAGTTGTTACTCTAATAATTCTGATTACCATAACAATCACTGTAATTTTTATAATCCTTATTCTTTAAGAAATACTACACCTTTTTCTCCCCTTTCTTTTTCTACAGATAGACCAAAACAAACCAGACCAAGCTATTGTTTTAAAAATTGAATAGGGATAATTATTAGTTTCCTTGTCTAGTGGGGATCCTAGAATAAACGTTTGGAACCTCTGACAACTTGAAAACAAAAAAATTTTCGAGACTTTGATGAAAGCTTTTTTTAAGAAAAAAAAGAGAATTATTTTGCCGGCGATTGTCTTCAAAAATCATTCCATCTGAGATTTGCCTCTTTTCCAATCAAAATCATAATTTAATATCATGTAAAGGAGAAATTTCTTTTGATTTTCCCTAATTAATAATTAATCGATATTCCACAAAATTTTCAATTTCATCCCTGGACTCAGAGTATTAACAAACCAGGAAATTAAACTTGAAAAAGATCCCTATGAATCAATAATGAATTAGGGAAAATTTTCTTTGACTTGAGTGAGTAAAAATAGAAAGGATTTTCGGTCAACAGCTTTAAATATTTAAAGAAAAAATAATTTTTATGAACTAAGTCTGACTTGGTGCTAAATTCCATTCTCGTTCATCACAGCTTAGCTTGTAGGTTAAGTGTTTTTCGACTCTCTTATGGAATTGGCGCTTGCTTTTCTAAATTTTAACATCTGGGTGTCGGAAAAGACAATCTCAATCCAGTTAGATTTCATATACGGCCATTCTCGATGAATTTAAATAAAGCGAAAAAAAAATACATTACTTAATTTTTGAATGAGCCGTCAATTTGATTAGACCTCGGATCATTGTAATTTATTAATTTTCAAGTAGTAAAAATTATCTGAAAATGGGATGTAAAATTTCTCTACGACCATTGATGTCTACTAGGCAAGAGTGAAATTTTTTTTTCTCCTAGCAACTCAAGAGAGGACTTATTTTTCTGATAAATTTCAGTACTCAGATCATGTTTTCCATAATTTTTAAGTGTGAAAGTCATTCTCCATTATGTCATTGCACATTTTTCCCACAATATTCCACGGACACGATAAAATAACGAAATTTACCATGAAGCTCCTTTTGATGACAAGATTACTATTTTTGAAGATAAAAAATTAAGAAATTCATTAAATGGCCAAGATATTCCGGATTTTAGTGATTGCTTAGTAAAAATTCATTGAAAATTGAGCGGCGATTTGAAAAATTTTCGATTTTTAAAACATAAAAACATAATGGAGAAGTTTTTTCGCGCCAATTCTATTTTTCAAAAAATCTTGAATAAAATAATGATACTTTTGTACAAATCATAAATTCCCATCGAGAATAGTTTCAATAGTAACCTGTGATCAGAATTAGCTAGCTGGCTATTCTGTAAATTCATTGCTTATAATGTGCGGAAATTCGGAATCTTCACAGTAATAAAATTTATTAATTAAAACCTAGTGTCATTGGTTTTAGTAAAGAGCACTCTTAAATCAAGGTTGAAAGAATATTTTCCATTATTGGGTTCTGAACTCATGGGGAAGGTTAAAGAAAACAGACGGAAATTATAATTATAGGTCTCTTCAGACTATACCCTGGTTGACATATGAATACTATCACAATGCGAAATTTTTGTGCACTTCCATTGGTTGATTTGATAGCAAATTGCATCACCTTCCCCTATGAGTTCAGAACTCAATAAACCTGAAGACATGAAGATGAGGTTTTTTAATTTTACAAGAAACTCAATATTTTTCTCCGGATTCACAGACAAATAATTTTTTGAATTCTGAAACGGAATGAGCTATTAAGATGTGGATATTCGAAAAACTTCTAAAAATATTCAATCTGACCAAAATTGGGCCGTTTTACGAATTTTGAAAATGCACCAAATCTCCACTTTTTCAACTATTGAACCCAAAATTTTTTCAATGATTCGAAGCAGTTTCGTGATGATATTTGGGATCAACATTGAACGAAGAATTCGAATTCACCTGTTGAAGTTCATTGAAGTTTGTCATTACTTTGGGAAATCAAACCATTTGAATTTCGAAGGCAAATTATCCAATATCTGGAAGTTTAACTTTTTCTCGGAAACAGTAACTTCTTCGCTATCTCTACGGCCAAATTCGAATTCCTTGTCTAATGTTGATCCCAAATATCACCTCTGAACTGCTTCGAATCATCGAAATCGATAAAAATTTCGGGTTCAAAAGTTGAAAAAGTGGAAATTTGGTACATTTTCGATATTCGAAAAATGGCCCAACTTTGGTCAGATTGAATTTCTTTTTGCTATTTTTTCGAATATCCACATCTTATTAATAGCTCATTCTGTTTTAGAACTCAAAAAATTATTTGTCTGTAAATCCGGAGAAAAATATTGAGTTTCTTGTAAAATTAAAAATCCTTATCTTCATGTCAATTAGGTTTAGTAAGGTCGACAATATTATCGTTCAAATGAACATTTTCTGATCGTTACTGTTGTGATGCTTACGGGAGCAGATATATCATTCATCAATAATTATTAATGTCTAAGGATCAAGTCGAAAAATTGATTTATTCAAGTCCCGATTATGAAAATTGTGCTATTTCGGTTTTTCGCGAATTGCGCAAAAACTGAGCAACTTAGGAAATTTTTGGAAGCAGATTTAGAATCTGCGTTAAATTTTACACTATAATCAGTTTTTCGCAATAAAATTTATCGCAAAATTTTTTTTTTAATTTCCCCCAGTGTAATTATAATTTATTCAAATGAGAAAAGGAATATCTCAGAGTTTTTCAGTTGAATACGAGGGAAAGAAATTACTGTACCATTAGGGGAGACAAAGTTGAATAACTCTATCAAATGTGTGTATCACGTACAAGATCATAAATATGTTAGGTCCTTCTTTCTTCCTATATAATTCAGGAAATATCAATAATTCTAGCATTTGTCTTCTAGTCAAAATTTCAATTGACATCATTTCTCCTCTTTTGCAATTAACGATAAAAAGGAACAAGTGAGATATATTGAGTATTTCTTCTGAGAAATTCTGGATCTATGTCAAGCTACCATTTGGATTCTTCAGAGAAACCAAAACAAATTTCATTATTCAATGTAACGCGGTAAAATACTTCTCTATTACGTCAATTATAAGACTGATCACTGATCATAACTTAATCGATGACCCAAGTTTTTGCAAAGATTCTAGAATAATTTAAACAAATCTTGACAATTTATTTATTGTATGAGAGAAAAGCATTAATAGTTTCAGGATTTTTCAGAGTATTTTATTGTTTTATATTTATAATATTAACTTGAACTCACATTATTTCTTAAAGTTGTAAAAATGAATTAAGTCCTTTTAAAATTGTTTTTTTCAATTCCTCAAAACGAAATTTCTCTTATTTTTCATTTGAGAATGTTCTAAATTTATTAAATTTCATAATTTTTAAAATCTTATTCCAGAAGCATGGAAAGGTATTTTGAAGCGAAATTTGGTGGGATTATATAAGAATACTTGAAGATTAGTTTTTTAATATCGATGGGTGATTTTGCAAAATTTCGTCCAAGTCTACCCTACAGTACCAATGTAGCCATATGGAACATGCCAAATTTATGATCTAGATAATGAAATTTTTCTTTTGATTTTTTCATATAATCATCGGAGTTATAAGAAGATCGAACTGTGAAATTTTGAAATTTATCGAGTTAGTATTGAAAGGGTTAATTAGCTTGCTTTATCATTCACAAATCAATAGACAATCTCTAGGCCATTTAAACCCCATTTTATAGTAGCTGTAAATGATTCTAAATAAATTCAATTACAGGATTCATTCACTAGGATTAGAATGAAACTGTTCGTTAATTTAGTTGTATCATTCTATTTTATTTGTAACGATTCATTTTTGAAATTTTATCTTGTTCCATTAAACTTATTTTTATTCTGAATGAAAGGAAAAAAAATTCTTTCAACCCAGAAATCAATCTCTGTTGATGTAATTTAGAAATTCAAGACAGGTTTTTTACGAGATAACAAAAGTTTAGAGGCTGCTATTTATATTGGCGTCAAATTGAAATTTTATCTGAATTAGTAGAAATTTTCATTTCTTAGTTGACTTGAATCATTTTGAACGACGAGTGAATAATGAATAATAAAGCTTTTATTTCCCTGGTTCTCATCAGACTCTTACACCGGCTTGATATTTATACATACAATAATAATAAATTAAAAATCCTCTGATTAGACTAATGGGAATTGAAAGAATATCACAGGGAGGAGGGCTAGAGTTTCACTGAGTTCATTGTCTTTTCTTGAGAAAGGGATCCAGTTGTAACTGCCTGCTACATCTTTTTCTTTTGACTCCTCATTTTTTAATTTTTTGAAATTTGAAAAATGTCCAAATTTTTCTTAAGAATAATTAGACCATAACGTTGTTCGTTTGCTACCTGACTAAAAGCTAATGTTGTCTTCTGGCTTGTATTGATCTATCTGTAGAAAAAGAAAGGGGAGAGAAAGGTTACATAGATTCTTAAAAAATAAGGATTATAAAAATTACAGTGATTGTTATAGTAATCAGAATCCCCTTTCTTTTTTTACAGATAGACCAATACTTAATTTTTTTCTTCTAAAGGTAAAGTTGGGTGATATGAAGTTGGGCAATTTCTCAAAATTATAAAGATCCAATTTTTTTGCGAAATCTAAGATTATCATATCTGAATATGAGCTAGAATATAGAGGATAGGATGGGAAGCATAACAACGCAAAAAATACTTTAGACCCCTAAAAAACCAGTTGAAAGTGACAAAAATCGAGTCTACCCATAACCCTTGGCTCGGAATTTAACCAAGTTTCTAAAACTGTGATTGAAAATCATATAACTATCGAAGTGATCGGGAAAATCAAGATCAAACGAGATCTAATCGTTGGTGTGTTGATCTGAAAAATGAAAAAGCTGATATTTTTGAGGAAATAATAAGGATTTCTCAGAAAATTTCAGGACTTATTGGTTGATTACTTGGTGAAATTTTCATTATTAACCGATCAGATCGAAAAAATAAAAATGGGATCAAGATTATTGATGATCTGAAGAAAAAAGGGGGGTCACTAAATCTGATTTCATTTTTTCAATGCATCTCTCACTGAAAAACTGTAATTAGATTTGAATTTTACACCTAGTTAACATGAAGATAAGAATTTATGATTTTTAAAAAATTCTTAATTTTTTCATCAAGAAACAGAATTCGATCAAGAATTTTTGGAATCTAGATCATGAGGCCCTTTATCCCGATACGGAGAAAAAAATTTAGAAAAAATCAATTTTTAAGGAAAATACAGCAAATTTGAAATCTTGAAGTAGCGCCAAATTACCATTTTTTTGAACTTTGAGTTGAAATTTTTGTTGATTTGAGAGAACGATCTAAAGTTGATTTTAAGGATCACGATAAGACAGAAAAACCGATTATCATCATAAATATTTTGATAAATTCGTCATTTTTCAGGGATTTTGAAATATCAAATTTCATTTAGTTTCAAATAGGGAAAATGATTAAAAGATCAAAATTTGAATTTGTCACAATTATGGGGTGATTCTCTTCTTCTTTGACTAATTGTGATCCTAAAATTCAATTTTTGATCACTCTCTCACTTTGAAATTAGCAAAAAATTTTAACTGAGAATTCTAGTATTGACGTCAGTTTTAATAAATTTTATTATTAAACTAATTTTAGATTAAGTTCAAAAAAATGGGAATTTGGTGCTTTTTCAAGATTTCGAATTTCCCGTATTTTCTTTAAAAATTGATTTTTTCTAAATTTCTTCTCCGTATCGTGAAAGAGGGCCTCATGATCTAGATTCCAAAACATCTTGATCAAATTCGATTTCTTGATGAAAAAATTAAGAATTTTGTAAAAATTATAAATTTCCATCTTCACATTAAGTAGCTTTATGTAAAATTTTGAGCTAGATCATTAATTTTCAACGAGATCCTTGAAATTTTGATCTGAAAATAAGTAATAGAAGGGATTGGATCAAAAAATCAACGAAATCTCCAATAAATCTCAAATTATCTATAGGCCGATTTTCTTTAGCTAATGCCTTTCGATGATTTAACAGGGAATAAGAAAACCAATGTTAAACAATTATTTGATGTCCAGATAAAACAGGGGGGGGCATCTACTAAGAATTTGTCGAAAAAAATTTTGTGAGTACATTTCCTACTTCATATTAACTAGCTCTATGTAACCTTGATTTGAATTCCTAAATTCTTCAAATTCTTGATGAAAAAAATGAGATTTGTTTTGGATTTATTTATTATTGGATTTTAATTTCTTTAAAAAATAAAATTCCTCCAGAAACTATGTATGATTTAAATCTATGCTCTACATGGATAATTATCCTACTTTTAATTGCACTGGTTAAAATAGATTTGTTAACAGTTTGGCCTTGTTATCTGTTTTTTAGACTTTCCTGATTAATTTTTTTTCTCAACTTCTCGAGAAGGATTAATGACTCGAAATTCATTTGTGAATTCAAGTTTATATTATTCTAAACAAATTGTGTTCGTTCTTGACTGGATAAATAATTATAATTATTTATAAATGCTAGTCTAATTATTATGAGAGGTGATTATTAGGGATAGATTTTTCATTTCTAATGTGTATGTTCAATTTCATTTTCCCTGGGTGGAAATGTGGTTCAGAATAAACATCTCATTCGAGTTATATAAATTTTTTTCAAAGTGTCAAAGTTCCATTTTTAGTAAGGAATTTCTCAAATTTGATATTATTACTTGCAAGTAGCCATAGAAGATTTAGAGGTTTTTGATAGAAATAATTGATTCGCAAGACTAATTTTACTTATACTATATTGAAAATGATTAAAAGAAAAATAGTTTAGCTTCTATCTTGAGAAAAATGGTCGAAATCAAATTCAGCTAATTTTTCATCACGTTAATACAAAATCATTGTTTCTATTGCAACCAGTTCATAAATAGATTTAGGACCATATGCTTTGTACATCATTCGAATTCCCCTTAAGAGTCCATTCAGATACTGACCCAGGCTAGATATCGAAAATTTGCAAAATCTAACTCTAGTGGTTATATGAATGATATCAAATATACCATGTTTGAATAGAATTTTGACTTTTTTCTCAATACACTTCCCATTTAAGATTTCGACAAATTTCGGTCGAATATCATTGGTTTATTACATCAACCAATAAGAATAGAGAAGATAAGATTCAAACGTTTATGCCTTTGTGTACAATTCAATTTTTTCGATGAAGTTTATTCGGGAAAAATTATTGGATTAAATAGCAAAATAATAAGAAAATTCTTGATTAGAGCATATTAGAATCGTTATCGCCTTTAGTGACAATTTTCTATTTCCAGAATACCTACGGCAAATGCCATGAATTCGGACCAGGCAGAGGATCAACTCAAAATTAATTTGGGTTGGGCCATATTCACAGCACTGCTCACTATTTGGACATTGATCTCAAATTTCATAGTGGTCCTGGTATTCGTTGTCAATAGAAAGCTACACAACCCTTCAAATCTCTTGGTGACGCATTTGGCCATAACAGATTTCCTTCTAGCCATAATGGTATTACCAATTAGTTCCGTATATGATTCCTTAAGCTATTGGCCCTTTAGCCTTTTAACATGTAAATATTGGCTAATCGCTGATGTTGTCTTGTGTACAGCTTCAATATGGTCCCTGGTTTGTATTGCCATTGATCGTTATATTGCCACAAGATATCCATTTTGGTATCGCAAAGGTATCAGTATAGCTTATAAACGTTTTCTACCCTACTTTGTTATCATTTGGACGATATCCTTTGTGCTGAGTATACCTCAGATGATTGTGCAAAAGTCCAGTGATAGTAATATGCAATGTTCACTATTTGATGAGTTACATTATGTTTATTACTCTGCAGTTGCTTCGTTCGTCATTCCATTTGTACTCATGTCAATGGTTTATCTGAGAATTTTGTGCTTGATTAAATCGAATAGTTTAAAATCATATCCTAGTATTCGAACAAACCCTGACGAAGATAGCAACAATGAACGATCAACAACAGAAAATCCTGCCTTTAAAAATTCGTATAATTTTGCATTCATGTTCCTGGGGGGCATTAGGAATCTACCATCTAACTCCGTAAGAAATAAGCGAGATAAAAAAGTCGATTTAACCGGCAAGGAATTCGAAATTCAAACAGAAAGTGTATCAGAGTCAGCTGCAAAGCCATCAAAATCCGATAGCAATCTTGAAATGAATCTCTCTGATTATGAACACCGACGTTTGACAATTTACAATCAGAATATTTCTTTAGTACGAAATTTCAATGGTACTTTAGAGCAAAGACGTGAAACAAATACGATTCAAAATATTATTCAAAGTTATCGCTTCCAAACGAGAGAGAATATGGCCACGAAGCGTATGGCGACCCTTGTTGGCTTATACATGGTATGTTGGATGCCTTTTACTGTATTTTATTTACGTGAAGAGCTTGGCGATGAAGATGGTCAGAGGTCAACCTTTACAAAATGCATCTTTTGGCTGGGCTACGCTAACTCTGGCTTGAATCCCTTTTTTTATACTATTCTAAATGGAGAATTTCGATATCATTTAATCAAACTTTTGAGGTTATCTTCGTTGAAGAACAAATTTTTTCGAAGTAAAACTACCCAGAAGAAAGAAGTTCAGTCTGGTTCAAAGGAAGTGTCTGGTGTTCATCAGGGAAGTCACAACTCCACAGATGAATAATCAATTAATATAACACACAGATTGATAATTATAATTATTTTTATACATGAATTTTTTTCTGAATGAAAACAACTTGTTTGATTTGTAATGATAAAAACTAAACTAATCTTAGCGAATGGATGAAACCTTCTCTATTTTGTATTACCCCTCTATAAAAAAAAGAAAATGAATTATTTATGTATCGATCAAATTTTAACAGAACATGAAAATTATATTACGTTGTTCACTTGCCAACTGACTAAAGTTGGTTGATATGAAGTTAGGAATCTATGATTTTTACAGAAATCTCGATTTTTTCATCAAGAATTCGTGTTGCCGACTTTTAAAATTTGAAGAAAAAAAATTCTGAAATTCGATTTTGCGCGAAAATCCCATTTTTTCGAACTTTGAGTTTTTTTCAGGATTAAGATCAGACAAAAAACCTGAAAAGAACCGTCAAATTACAGAAAGTTTTCCCATTCTAGAGACATTTTGAATTATCAGAATTTCATTGATTTTCAAGTAATGAAGATGATCAAAAAATTGACATTCCGCTCCCAAACGATAATGTGATTATCTTATATATTATGAATGAATCAACTGAGCCCTACAAAAGTGTTGCTTTTGAATTTGAGCCAGATGATAATCGCAAATTAGCCTATTACCAAATGTTTAAAAAGGGTTCTTATTGTACTCTGATTAATCATCAGTGAGGATTAGAGATGTAACGAATTTTAAATCAAAGTTTTCTGTGAAATTTCTACATTTTACAAAATAACTTAAAATTCGTTTGCATAGTCTTGCATTGCCCATTTTCCCTAAATTTTCTTATAGGCATAGTGGAATAACAAAATTTAACAGAAATGATCCTAACATGATCCTATTACTATTTTCATTAAAAACCCTCAAAGACTTATCAGCAAAAATAGATATTCGAGATTTTAGTGAAAACGTAGTAAAAATTCATTGAAAATCTAGCGGCATTTTTAAAAAAGTCTTATCTTTAACCCTTTCGGTGCCGATGGACATATATGTCCATTTTCCAATTTTTTTGAACCTTCATAACTTTACCAGTTTGATAGGTTTCTGGATCAATTAAAGTTTAAATTGAAGCCCACAATGTGAACTTTCATTAGTAATATTTTTGGCCAAATAACTTAGTATCTTCATAGCTAAATTTTGGTTTTTATAAAAATTTTGAAATAGTCGAAAGGGTTAAACTCGAATATTATCACAGACAATCATATTGATACTTGATCTTATATAAAATAATGATTAGAATTCATAGAATTATCATTTGAGTAGGTTTTTAAAATAGAATGAAAAATTTGTTACATCTCTAGTGAGGATGCAGGGTTTTGACAATAAACTACCTACCTATTTTTTTGTTTCAAATGATAAAAGATGATCCCTCCGAAGCGAAAAAAGAAACTTCACCATATCACCTGAGCAACACGATAATAAGAAAATAGATTTATTCCTCACAGTCCCAAGAGTATGAGCAAACTCAGCCCCTATGGGTCAGCCACTGACGAATAAATGATATTGGCTAGATCTAAATGTTCTCAAGATGATTTCATTTACACCCAGCTAGTAAATATGAAGATGGAAATTTATCATTTTAACAGAATCTTCAATTTTTTCATCAATAAATCAAATTTTCGAACTCTTTAGTCCTACATATGAATGAGAAAGATGAGCCTCAAAGTTTTGATTTCTTAATTAATCAATTTCCGGTTCTTGGTGAAAAATGGTCCATATCATTCTTCAATCAAATCTTAAGATCACAGTTGTTCCGAAGTTGGAATATGTTATGGGTGCCGGTATGGGTATTAAGTAAGTAAGAAGAGCAGGGATATTAGACTGGGACATTGTTATGTTGGGTAAATAGACTAGGACGAAATTTTGCAAAATTACTTAAATCGACCATCGATATGAAAAAATCTAATCTTCAAGGATTTAAATATAATCCCACCAAATTTCGCTTCAAAATACCTTTCCATGTTTCTTGATAGACAAAAATTTGAATTTATTTTTAATTTAAAATGTTTTTATTGTTTTATATTTATAATATTAACTTGAACTCACATTATTTCTTTACATAAAGTTGTAAAAATGACTTGAGTCCTTTTATAATTGTTTTTTCAATACCTCAAAACGAAATTTCTCTTATTTTTCATTTGAGAATGTTCTAAATTTATTAAATTTCATAATTTTTAAAATCTTATTCCAGAAGCATGGAAAGGTATTTTGAAGCGAAATTTGGTGGGATTATATAAGAATACTTGAAGATTAGTTTTTTAATATCGATGGGCGATTTAAGTAATTTTGCAAAATTTCGTTCAAGTCTAATAATTAACTCATGGGTAACAATATAAACAACAGATTAATATTACAAATCATAGAGTCCTTTTGAAAAAGATATACTTGGTGTATATTCGAACATCACAACAGAATATTATTATTTGACGTATTCAAATTTATGAAATTCAGTACTCCAATGAATTTCTTAATCTCTAACATTAAATTATTCAATAACAAGGCTAATGGATATATATATATTTTATTAGAGTTGTACAAAAGAAATAAACAAATTATTTGCGCAGAAATATATATCTAATTGCGATCGAGTGTACGATTCGAATTTTGAATTCCAAAACATGCAATTTAAAAGATAGTAAATTAAACATAAATTCTATAGGTTTGCTTTAAAAAGAAATTTATGAACGTTTAATTTTAAAATTTCTGCTGAATTCAAATCAAATAGGTGATCAGATGCTTTTATTCAGGGTTATAATAAGATACGGTAATCAAATATGCTAATGGCGAAAAAGTTGAATTCCCATTTCTTAATCATATGTCTATCAAAAACCTAATCATGAAAATCGACTTCCATCTTATCTTAACCGAGTAACAAGTTTAACAAACCATTCCGCGGGTCTTAAGACTATCAAGAGTAACAAGATTAACGGTAACATATACACTGAACGGAGTGTACACATTGAACTCAACATATATAATTAGTAATTATTTATTTTTCTATAGATTTCTTGAATGATTTATTATGTGTTTACTTCGAAGTAGTTTGTTAAAAAAAGATTTTTTATTGTCAAATACTGAGCATTGCAGAGAATGCATATTACAAATGAGAGAATATACTGGAAATTCTATCCCTCAAGTGTATAATTAAATCTTCAATTTACGACCTTTGATTTAGGGAAATTGACGTTGTTTTATACAAATCTTTTTATTGACTTAATGAATTTACATAGTATTTTTTTAGCGAATCGGAAAAAATTAACAGATATTTCTTTAAAATCTTGAATGAAAGATAGCTAAATTCTTGTTTTATCAGATTCACTCTTTTTATCTGAAATAAAGCAGGCATAGTCCCAATTATTTTTAATTTAATTGTTAATATAATTAAAATGTACTAAATAAAGTTAATATTAGACCTGGATAGGATATTTAGTTATCACAATGTTTCGGTACAATAAAATACAACAAAAAAGTTGGAAAATAAAACAGAAAATATTATTGCTCTTGGTCCTTTAACGACACTGTAGCTTAAAAATGGAACATGAGCTGAAAATAAGCCCTTGTTCGCTTCTTAATAAAAAAATTGTCTTTTTTTGTATTGAAATTGATAGGAAGAGGTGGATAAAAATTTTGATCGTCAAAATGATGTTTATGGGGCAAATGTTTGGTATATGCAGAAAGACTAGTCTGCATAGCAAACTCTGTAGTAGAGCCATTTTGAGCGGAACATTGAGAAGGAATTGTCGAATTTGAGGAGATAATTTCCAATACCTGGATAGTTGTGAGTACCACAGTAGACTTTTTCATGGGAATTCCGGCGCAAGACTGGAATCAATTCGTCAACTGGTAGTGGAGGTTCTTTTTCACTTTGTTTACGTTCACCTTCGATATCGTTTGGATTTCCAGAGAGGAGGGCAACATTGGGTGCATCTGTTGGAAGAAATATTTTACATCAAGTACACGAATATGATAAAAATTCTTACTACTTCGATCAAAAGAATTGGAGAAAAAACAGGTGAGCTGAAAGTTTTTATTGATTTGAAAGTGGCAGAATGATCAAAAGAAGATTTTCCAAATCATGATTAGTAGGATAATACAAAATTTTTCGAGTTTATGCGTTCATTTGATAGATAAAAAGAGAAGAAGAAATAATTCCTATTGAACCTTTTGTTATTAATTTTATTTAAATATGCTTAATTTCAATTGAAGATGTCAAATTTTCAAAATTGCACCATCATTTTTCAGTGAATTTTACTACGAGAAATGTCAAATTAATATATATTAAATATATTCTGAATAGACCCTGAAAAAATCCGGTCAATTTGGGAAGATGAGAAATGGCATATTTTTGGAATAGAAATTTTTTGTTTATTAAACTGATAATAAAATATAAATAAGTATGTACAATTAGGAAAAATAGTATCTGAAGAGGTCTTCGTCCTCTGGGATGAGTTTCTGGAGGAATGTACAGGTGGATTTGACGGTTGTGGAAGGGATTGAATCCAATGAAAGTTTGAATCTGGCCTGGAGACAGAGTATGTTTCCGAGGAGAATCGAGTATTTTCTTTGGTTTCTGGTGTTATGAAGAGAGATATTATCGTCTTGTTCTCTATATGAGTTATAGAGTATGAGAGAGCTGGAGATCCTTCTGAGCCAGATAGGGTACATTGAGGACAAATTAAGGGAATTTCTGTAGCTGATTGGGCCATAGCATGAGGTGAGGAATCTATATTGTATTCTCTCGATCTTTCTTGTCGACTCAATTGTTAAACCAAAAATAAGGGCAGCTGCATAGTCAAATTTTGAGAGTATGAAAGTTTTGTAAACCTTGACTTTGAGTTCAGAACTAGTGATGAATCTTGTAATTAGATATGTTGAGTATCTTAAAGTTTTCAGGAGTTCGTTCACATGAGGCCTTATTGAGATTTTATGGTCATACATAAGTCCGAGGTCTTTAATTTTATTAACAATGAGGTGAGAGAAGTCAGGGTCTAGTTCGACTATGGGCTTTACAGTCTTCATGACCATAAATTTAGTTTTGGCGGAGTTGATTTTAAGGCCAATTCGTTCCAATGATATTTCAAGGTGAGTAAGTTCTTGGCGAATAATGTCGTTAGAGAAATTTGGAATAAGGATTTTAAGGTCATCTGCATACTTATAGTAGAAGATATTAGGTGAGGAAGGCTTGACGCTTGCGAAAACTAAATTAAATAGCAGGGGACCAATGACTGAGCCCTGGGGGACACCAGAGGAAATATTTACAGAGTGAGAGATTTGCCCGTTAAAGTGTACCTTCTGGGTTCTTGAGGAGAGGAAATTAGATATCCAATTTATTACAAACGGATTGATGTCGGAGGTTATGAGGGCGTCTTGTATGATATTGAAGGGAAGCTTGTCAGAATATCAAAATATTCCAATTTAGTTTTCGAAAACGGCAATTAATAAAATATATCGAATAAAGCAATTACGGAGCATGTGTTCGGGGAAGAAAAAAGTTGTCTTTGTCTAATGATTGGACAAGAAAATGAAATTTGTCAGATGCAATGACAATATTTTCATTAGATCCAAAAAAAGATTCTGAAAATTTGAATTTCAGATTTCGAGAACTTAAACTTTTAATTTAACATAATTTTATTCATGGATCAATGATGAATTTTGTAAATAAATTCTATTATCTCAGTAGTCTTTTGATTGGTCAGTACTGGGATGAGTGAGTGCACAATTGGTTCAAATTTCAAATTTCAAGATTGGCTCCGTATTTAAATCTGTTGAATTCAATTGAGAAGGCCTGGAGTGTTTTCAAGAAAATTATCAAAGAAACTCTATAAAAGCTTCTCATGATAGATAGTTATCCTGAAGCTTTTATGAGAAGCATTTGAATCTGAGAACAAAAGCTGAGAAAAAAGTTGATGTTATGATCTTGATTTATTTAAAGTTGCCTTTCTAAGGGTACGCAGCACACTAAACACAGAAAAGTTGATAATCGAATTTTCTCTCAACCTGTAATTAACGGAAATAGAAATGGCAAGAATTCTGCACCTGCAATAAATCCTTTATATCCTTTTAAATCTCAAGTTCATCAAGAATAAACAATTTGGTTTCTAAAAATGTCCATACTCAGCATTAGCATTACAGAATGGAAAAAAATTCGTAACTAACAGTAATTAAAAATTAAACCAAGTTGATAAGAAAACTAGAAAACAGTTTCATAGGAAGCAAAATTTCATCAGAAAGTTATCTAATAGATTGAGAATAAAGATGATTTCAATGATACGATATAAAAATGTTCAAAAGTATAGACACCAAAATCGATGAGACTATATCTTGTGTCATGAACTCAGCCAAATATAAAATAATCAGTCACTAAAAGAAAAGTTCTTCTTGTCAAAGAAGAAATTTCTAATGGATCCATTTAAAGAAAATATCACTCACTTTCATCCCCATTTGAGCTAGGCTGAACCGATTTTCTGCCAGCCTCAATGTTCGTATTGGCATCATGTTCCAATTCTTCATCTTCCTCTTCTTCCTCATCACTAGAGTCGTTCATAGTGACAGTTATATTCTCAGAGGGATTAAGAGTCCATTCAAAGAATAAACCAAAGCCAAGATCATAACTGTCAGTTCCGAATTCCCATATAATCCGTTTACCCTTTTTATGAGTTGGAACACGAATCTGAATATAAAAGTAAAAAATGGAGATCTCAAAAAGCCTAGTGAATTTTAAGAATTTTGACCAACAGTGGCAGTAGCTAACGAAGAAATTTTTATGCAACATTCCTTATAGTTTGCATAGATTTCTTTTTTGAATGCTGCAACATTGTCAACAGTCCAAACTTTGGCAGGTATTAATGGTTTGGGAATGGAATCATTATTGAAATCGATAAAATCAAAGTTATCCATTAACTCAGGAGTCTTACTAATTCTTTCTTTAATCGAGTTTATCTGTGAAAGTGAAAATCTCTAAATTAATCAAACATACAAGTTCTATTTGATTTTTTTGATTGATTAGCTGGATTGGAATAACCTCTTCTAAGTAGGAGTCATAATACTTTTGTTGTAAGTCAGTTATTAGTTCTTGTTGCTTAACAGGGTCAGAGGGAAACTTTTCTTCTGCATATTGTTGGCATTGAATGATAGAATGCTCATTTAGAAGAGATCGAAAAAGATGTCTAATTATAAAAGAGTGAATTACTCGGGGTTTTCTTCATTCTCGCCAACTTTTGCTTGTTCTTGATTGTTTTCTATCATTTTTATCAAATATTTTCAATTTGGTATACTTATCTTGGATTTTAAACAATATTCTTTGAAGATTTCACTCTTGTCAGGTGAAGTTGACTATTTAAATAATTCAAATTAAATTTTTTTGAGTAATTTGACTGTCGAATTTTGACAGTCTGCAAATTTACCAATACTTAGAGTGTAATAGTTGATAACTAAGAGTCGAATTTACTTAATTTAGTACTAAAAATTATTTACAATACCTAGTCTATGTCTAATTATGAATTAGTCTGTAATTAATAATTACTAATTATTAATCTTAAATTTGTAGTCAAAATTTACTAACTGACTTCTAGTATTATAGTAGCTCCATATCATCATAAATCTCAAAATTGGATTCTGGAAATTTATTGATAATAATTATCAATATATACTATTATAATAGTTATACATTGTACATTATTTGCTCGATTAAGAATTACAATATACAAAAAATAAAAATACAAATTTCCATTGTACTAAGAAGTATGTATGTATATTACAAGAAAAAATAAACTTTAGAGGTTACAAAATCAAAAAATAAATCTAGAAATCTTTAAACGTGGATATTATAACGATAATAATATGGGTTATTATGCAAAATATGTGTAATCATGGAATTTGGGAGTTTTCATTTTCAAAATACATAAGAAAATAGTAGTATACTTAATGATGTAATTACAAGGGTGAATGAATATTTCAAATGAACAATCATTAAAAATACAAAATAGAATCTCTTTTCAAATTTGCAAGAAAAATATTATCCAATAAATCTGAGAAAAATATAATTTAACAGGAATTGTTCATTTGGTTCACTGGGCTTTTTAATTTTACTTTGTTCATCACACACTAATTTGTACATTTCGGATAGCTGAAAAAAGAAATTCAAGTTCATAAATTTGGTAGATTTGGAATTAAAGGGAAGCTATCATAAGAGAGAGACAGTATTATCTGAATACGAATCAGCTAATAAAATACAATTTTTATGTTACAAATAGACCTTGAGTCTGATTAATCTGGGATTTTATCAGACTTTAGATCAATCCCTTCAATTGAATATAATCTATTAATTGAAAGCTATGCTATTCCTTAGAAAATACTATTTCTGATCAGAATTATTGAATTTTTGATGTACAATTTACTATTTAGATCACTTACACCGGTAGAACATCTTCTTCCTGATAATTCATCTCATGATACAAGTCAAAGACAATGGGTCCTCTTGGTCTTGAACTGACAGAGTCTTGTTGATTACTCTTTGTGTATAGGGACAGAGTGGTTAGAGCAAGGGAAGAGGCATCATTAAATAAGGGTTCAATAACGAAGCCTGTTTCTGCTCTATCCTTACGGGCACATTCTTGGGCTGCTAAACTGGTCGGTGTCTGTTCTAGGGATATGTACGAAGATTGAGTATTTGAATATTTTGAGTATTCATCCTTCCTTAAGGAATTACTTTCGGTCATTTTGAAGTCGTTTCGGCGTAAAAATAAGCAACAAAATCTGGATAATATTCTTCCAATCACTGGTTTAATAAGAAATACATCATTAAATAGTAAATAAAGCTATTCTCGATGAATTTGGGAATTCATAATTAAAAAAAAATTCTCAATTTTTCATCAAGGTATCAAAATTTTTAAAAGATTTTTTGGTAGCTGATTCAAAAATGTACACTTTTGCTGATTTGAGAAAAAAAATTTTGAAAAAAAGTATTTTTTGGAAAATTTTAGAGACATTTTAAAATTCGAGATGGCGCCATTTTTTAAATTTTTTAGAACTTTGAAAATTATTGGTGATTTCAAGGTCTGAGAGGAATCAAACGTTATTTTTCAGGATCATCATTGGACAAAGAAAATATTTACTCTTATTCATGTTTTTGAAAAAACCTGTCATTTGAAATGACCTTGGATCACCCTAGTTTATAAATTTCCAAGCAGTAAAAATTTTCAACTCAAGTTCAAAAAAATTAAAAAATCGCGTCATCTCGAATTTTAAAATGTCTCTAAAATTTTCCAAAAATACTTTTTTTCAAAATTTTTTTTCTCAAATCATTTTTGAATCAGCTACCAAAAAATCTTTTAAAATTTTGATACCTTGATGAAAAAATGAGATTTTTGTAAAAATCATGAATTCCCAAATTCATCGAGAATAGCTGTAATATCGAATTTTTAAATTGAAAATACTATAAATGAATAATATCATTGAAAAAATACTTCATGAAATTCGGTGAAATCGTAAAATTTATGTTTCTGAATGAAAACCTTTTTATTTGATGGAAAATATGATTTTATCTTTCACGGAAAGGTGAGCCTAGATCAAGACACACCTATTCTTAGGCTTGAATTTTTCCTAGCAGAACTCTTCCTCTCAGTGATTGACAGTTTCATCTCTCATTTCCTCAAAGAACAAGTCAACATCCCAAGTATTAATCCCTCCCAACACGGTTTCTGCCACAACAAGAGCATATCCTCTAATCTCCTCTCTTCTCTTGACACAGCCCATGACCTCATCTTCCAAGGAAAACCCACAGTAGTACTGTATCTGGACAACTCCAAAGCCTTTGATAAACTTCCTCTCTCTACAATCAATGCCGCTCTCATATAAGCCAACATCAATCCATTAATCATAAATTGGACTATCAGTCTTCTCACATCACGATCTCAATTCGTAAAATTTAATGAAGAATGTTCAACTCCTCACCCTATAACTTCCGGTGTTCCTCAAGGAGGTATTTTTGCTCCTTTACTTTTTAATCTTGTATTCTCAGCAGTTCTCAAATTACTTATTTCAAATATACTGACGATATCAAAGTCCTTTTCCCATATAACAATGACCCAACTCCTATACATAATGAACTTCACTACATCAAGAAAAAATTTGATACCATTGGCCTTGAACTCAACATGTCTAAAACCAAACTCATGTATATACAGCCATATGTGTATATGGTTCAGCCATTTTCTCATCAATCAATGCTGCAAAAACCACAGCCCTTGAGAGAAATCAATATATCATGCTCTGCAGCGGTTTAGGCCCTCAAAGCTATAGATCAGCACTTCAAATGGCCAACCTTAGCCCTCTTTGGCAGCCATCCTAAAACTACATCTTCAACACTCTGG
The DNA here is from genome assembly GCA_012064415.1 of Gyrodactylus bullatarudis. NCBI lineage: Eukaryota > Metazoa > Platyhelminthes > Monogenea > Gyrodactylidea > Gyrodactylidae > Gyrodactylus > Gyrodactylus bullatarudis. The sequence goes on along the minus strand of SSNU01000018.1, from coordinate 64,016 downwards.
CCATTCTATCACTCGCAATAATTCTTGTTACTCCATCCTAACAAGGACTACCACCACAGTCAGATTGAAACACCAGATCAATCTCAATTCTTTCGGACATCAATCCACAAAACAGATTGCCAACTTCGTTTTTGAAAAAAGATCGATAATGCAGGTCCAATAGCTCGAAAAATACTCGCACAAATATTTTTAAAATTTGAATTTCAACTAAATTCAACATGCTCTAGAAGATTTTTTCAGTTTTATTCACTTGGGTGAAATTTCTGCAATTCTGTTTGAAGATGCAGTATTCTCAAAGAATTCGTTGGTAATAATTGAATGAGTTTTAGTTTTTATAAATCAGACTATGAAAGGAAGGCGGAACTTACAAGTTGGCTCTGTACCCCATTTCAAATAAGGCGATGGATTTACTGAGCTCATGTTACTATGATAGTGATTGTCCATTGTGAGGATGGTCGGGGCGTTCATTAGTTTGGTGCATAACTTTCTTTTCCATCGAGCTGGTCTCTTGTATCCATTTGAGCTAAATTTTTTAACGCATTAGTAAGAATATTAAAGAAATTTAAAAAGAAGAGTATTTGTGTTATGAAAATTGAATTCTAAATAAAAGCATATCAAATTTTTAAATAAGAAAGCCAAACTATTGAGCAACAAGCCCCTTTAATAAAATAATTAATTCCCACTTCTGTATGTCTATTATAATAGAATCATTGTATTTTCCTCAAAATTCTGATCTAAATCTATTTTAGTTTTCTGTAGAATAGAGTAAAACAAATGTTTTTTTCCCCTGAACAATTTTCTATTGAAATGAAATGAAATTTATTGAACAATTCATAAGTTCTGCTTTACATTAATCCTTTTCATATAAAAATAGTTATCATGTACAAAAATAATCATAATAAGTTGAAGGAAAATAGAAAAAAAGAAGAAAAATATTTTTATATTTGATACTATCAATAGATTCTTTGGGCTCCGTAATCGCCGTTTTCGAAAACTAAATTTTTAAAAAGATCATAGCATGCGATAATTCAAAATTTATCGTAGTAAAAATTCATTGAAAAATGGTGGTGTAAATTTGAAAATTTGACGTCTTCAAATTATGCATATCTAAAGTTGGTTGATATATGAAGTTGGGAATCTATGATTTTTACAGAAATTTCGATTTTTTCATCAAGAATTCTAATTTTTTTGAATCCAACTCATGTTGCCCACTTTTGGCAGTTAAAGAAAAAAATTCTGATAAAAATTATTTTTATGAAAAATATTGTAATTTTTCAAATTCTCATTTGGCGCCAAAATCCCATTTTTCAAACTTTGAGCTGAAAATTTCTATTGATTTGAAAGCTGGAGGTTGATCAAAAGAGTTTTTTCAGGATCAAGATTAGACAAGAAAGCTGACTAGCACCATTAAATTATCGACAGTTACCCCATTATCGAGAGATTTTGAATTATCGAAATTTCATTGATTTTCAAGTAGTGAAAACGATCAAAAAATCGAATTTCAGCTCCCAAACGATAAAAAGGCTATGCGTCAGATAAGATTACGTAAAATTGATTTTCTTGTTTAATCTTGATCCTGAAAAAACTCTTTTGATCAACCTCCAGCTTTCAAATCAATAGAAATTTTCAGCTCAAAGTTTGAAAAATGGGATTTTGGCGCCAAATGAGAATTTGAATAATAATTTTTTTGGAATTTTTTTCTTCAACTGGCGAAAGTGGACTACATGGGTAGGATTCTAAAAAATTCGAATTCTTGATGAAAAAATCGAAATTTCTGTAAAAATCGTAGATTCCCAACTTCATATCAATTAGCTTTAAATATATAATGAAGGCATAAACTCAAAAAGTTGATAATAATCTCTTACCCCACTGTAGAAAGTTACTAATTAGGGATAGGTAAATTTTCTTTTTCAAATTCATTCCAGTCTATTTTTAAACTTTAGAAATGTATCGATTATAATCTAGACTTAATTCTTTGATCAATACAAATCTTTTATATATGGAGTGTTTTCAATGTCTTGAGGCCAAGGAAAAATCGTTATTATCTATGAATTTCAAAGTTATAGTCGAAAATAATCTAATTAATTGATAATTAATTTAGCATACGCAGTAGTAGATATTTTTTCACAAGAGAAAGAAATCTATATTAGGTAATATATTGGAGTTAGTAAATTGAGTATAAATAGAAATCTTTATAAATGAACCGTGTAAAACCTGAATGAGAAAACTAATTCCTAAGATTAATCATAGCCGAGATTATGATGAGCGCAATAGATATTCATAAATGTTGAAAGTGCGCTTAAAAGTGTAAAGGGATTGTCCTAAAACTAGTGAACAAATAAACTTTTTTTTTCAACCGCCGAGAAATCAATAAATTCATTCTTTACAAAAACAATATCAGGTAAAATAGCGGAATTATCGGAACATATACTGACAAACTTTATTTGTTTGTTGGAAGAAGAAATATAGGTGTAAACTTTTATTCTTTAAATGAAATAAAACCTGAATAATCCTAATTTCGAGAGTATCGAGAGTAAATAAAGCATGAATGAATTCAAAATTCATTGTCAACATTTGATGAATGGAATTTAAAAAAAAATTCATTATAGACGTAAATAGGTTACAGTGTAATTGAAGAAATAATATTCGATAATTTTATGGGAATGTAAATAACATTTCGGCTTACTTTATGGATTTTCCATTGAGACCATCATTGAAGGAGTTCGTCAGAGTTTTCTTGTCACTATCTGAATTTAGATCATCGTTCAAAGTCTCATGCTTCTTTTCAATGGAGTTATGGAATATGATTCTTTTGAAAAGAAAATTCTTTCGACTGCTACGTGACTGACTAGGCGGAAAATTTGATATTGGCTCAAGACTACTCTTTCTTGGCCGGGAAATCAAAGGGAAGTTGTAGGATAATTGGAGTGCTGCATTTGAAAATAGGATTCCTCTACGCCACATGACGCCATAACTACTGAAATCATGGCCAGACAAATGTAGAGTTGGCCTATTTGGATTTTTAAAAATATAAGAATTAATTTTTTCCCCAGCCATCTCATCAAAGGATCGTTTTATTGATTATGAAAAGAATGTTAGCGAAGAATTTGAGAAATTGTTGATTTTAAAATTAGAGTCAAAATTCTCACTGTTAACCAATTTAAGAAAAAGAAATTCGACGTTTTAATTAAACGTTTTTTAAAAAAATTTGGAGACATTTCAAATTTCGAATTGCCGTAATTTTCTGTTATTTAAAAAAATGAACACATGTAATTTGAAAAACTTATATACGCGCTGATTGAAAATTAATAAATTCATCTAGAAAAGCTGTATAAATTTATGACAAAACCAGTTGTGACTCGATATGGATGAGGAATTTGATTCAAATCAATAATTCATCTCAACAAAAAAGATTTGAGAAATGAGAGAATACCATTCTAGTAAGAAGACAAAATCCTGATTAATTCGCTCTAATCGATAAATGATAGATAAAGTTGTGAATTTTTGATCTTTTTAAATTATCTGATATACAGATTATAAAATACAGTTTTGCTAACTGAGGAAAAATATTACATTTTGACATTTTCAAATTCCCATTTTCTGAGTTTAGATATGGAAATTTTTAATAAATTGAAAGATTGGTCGAATCAAGTTTCAAGGATCAAGATTAGACAGGAAAATCATTATAAACCATTTTATTTCTTGTGCTTAAAATTATTGAATGCCTTAAAAGATGGGGAAGCAACTCAAAATTCGAAGATTTTTTTCATCATATTCGAGATTTTGATGTAAAAATTGAGCTTCTATTAGAAATCAGGAAATTTAATAAGCTTTAAAAAGCTTAAGAGGTACATGCAAATAAAAAATACCCATTCAACACTTCTTTACTGATTCAAATATCTCATGGTATTATTAATACTAATTTATAATCCACTAGGCTAGGGTGGAATTTTGGCAATGCTCATTTTTTCCCACAATATCCAACGGAGATGATATAACAACAAAATTCACCATGAAGGCCCTCTTCGCTTGACGATAAGATTACTATTTTTGAAGATGATTTAATGGTCAAGATATTCCGGATTTTAGTGGTTGCATAGTAAAAATTCATTGAAAATTGAGCGGCGATTTGAAAAATTCTGGACTTTTAAAACTGAATGACATAATGGAGAATCATTTTTGACACATGCTTCAATACAAAATAATGCTTAGAATTGATAGTTCTATCAGAAAAGTTGGTCCTAATATGAGATAAAAAGTTTCATCCTACTCTATTATCTACTACTATTTAGTAAATACGAAAAAGCTAGTTGTATACATAGAAATTTCAAGTGTGATCACTGATCAGTCCGATCTCAAGATTTTTTGTTGATTCCATCTCAAAACTGAATAAGTGAAGACATTCCTGAGATCGCTGAGAATATCAATATTGAGTAAAACAATGCTCTCATGATTGATACATGTTACAGTCAATTAGTGGATGACTAGTGAATCGTGAAAATAATTCAAATTTCCTACATAAGATTATACAGAATTTCTATTCTTAAACTATCTATAGACGATAAACCTCAATGGTTTTTTTGAAATGGATAATTAGAAACCCAATCTGAATTTTCATAATTTATATGGAGAAAATTTAGTTTGGTTCCACTAATTAGTATATAATCATATTGGTCTTTCATGATCAGTACACCGAGATTTGTTCTTTGATCCCTACATAAAACATCAGACATGAAAACTTCAAATTGTTTTTCTAATTTTCTATTTCATAAAAAATCCTTGTACAGATAAAGGTTCCATTCAAAAGAAAAATGAAAATATTTGAGTAGTATCAGTAAAATACATTTATATAATTAGGGCAGATTTTTCAGAAAAATTAGCAAAAATGTTAGTATTTTGAGCAAAACTATAGCAAAATTTTATGGTATTTAGCATCAAATTTATTCAACTTCTATTTGCATACAATATAAAATATTTTTTTATTTTCTTTTTTGAAATTCTTATTTTTTGACTATAAAATATTTCATCCTTGAGAGAACTCTTTCCACTTAAGAAAAGATTCACAAAGTCTTTTTATGATTTCTTCCAATAAGAAAGAAGAAGTCTAAGCATTATCTATCGTATACTTGCGGGAAAGGATTAGCAATAAATAGGCATGGTATATCTTAATAGCAAAAAATTAGCAAAATTATCTCGCCTTTCATAAGGCTCCGTATTAAAATTCTTTATCTATCTTTATTATCTAAAGATTCTAGGCGTATAATTTCGCACCGATAAAACCTTTTCCAGATGTTGTATTTTACTCAATGAAATATGAAAATTTTGCCTTATTTCTGGAAATTCATTAAATGAATAAATCTTCTGAGGGGATTAATGGACCAATATCCATTAATATCTTATCCCAATTTCCCTTCTAAAGGAACATGTACCTTTTCGACGTACATACACTTTTAAGAATATTTATTAATTGCCCAAAGAAGAAAATTAATGATTTGGTTCTATCCAAAATTTGATTCTTTGCCTGTTCATATAAATAAATGTGATGGTAGCCAGACTATTGAACCTTGTAGAGAATAATAAATGTGAAGACAACTTTTATAGTTTTTCTTCCCTCCAGGATTACACGCATAGAAAAATAAAAACTTTTTGAATATACACTAAATGTACAATAGATGGTGTACAGTGTACAGTGTAGATAGTGAATCATATGATGAAAGAGAATCATCATCGTTCTAATTGTATATCCAAGATTGATATATATGAATAGAGTTTATTATTGTGAAAAGAATTGGTGGAGATTAATCATTCTAGCCTTCTCGCTTTCGAATAAGGTCAAATTGAAGAGAGGAGACAGATATAGAAGCCTTGTCAGTACGAATTGAGGTCAAACTGAGGAGAAAATGAAGGCCTGACTCTCCACTTATTTTGATATTGTTCAAATTTACTCAGACTTGAAAAATACTTTGAATTCATCTCAAGAGTTTACAATCCCAATAAAAAGGTCAGATTTAGGTTCTACACTTTGACAGTGAGGAAATACTCAAACTTCAAGGTCAAATTGAGGAGACCGTAGTTTTTTAATGAATTTGTTTAATTTTTAAGGAGACTGAACTCGGAACAGAGGTCACAGATGAAGGTCATGACAAAAATGTGAAATTATCAAAGACTTACTTTACATGGTTAAAAATAACATCACTAAGCTCATGTCTCCAGGCTGGCGAGTGAGAAACACAAATATCAACATTGACCGGAATGGACTTGTACTTTTCAACTAGCTGATTAATCTTTGGCAGGATAAATCCAGTCGGGGATTTCTTTGGTTCTTTCTTTCGAAATTTCCGATAATACTTTTTCTCCTCTGAGACGCGAGGGCAATAGTCATTTCTGTGACGAAGATCATCAGAGACGACCCAGGGCACCCCATAAATCGATAATCCCATAACTTTACAGTGGTTATCTTCAAGATAAATGGCTTCTGTTAGTTCTTTTTGAATTTCAGCAGCACATGGTCGCTTCTCTTGGCGAAAGTCCAAGCAACCAGGTACAAAGATTTTGTATCGATGCTGAGTCGATTTGAAAAATCGATTGAGTTTTGTTACTTCAGTACGCCAACTGTTTATTTGGTCAATGCCCTCCTGGTCGCAAGGTTGGCCTGCAAAATCTCCACTATGAATTAGTATGTCCCCTTTGGGTATTTGACTCAGATAGCAGGAATCGGCACCCCTCGTATCTGAAATGTGGACAACACGTGTTACCTTGGATTTGTGATTTTGCACATCCCCAGCAATGTAAACATTGAGACTGTGGTAGTTCATAAATCCAGAGGAATTTGGACTACAATCCATCATGATTTATTTCCTTCTTTTTAATATACAATCAATAGGTGATTTGCTATCAAGTGTTGACTAATCAAGTCTTATTCCTCTTACTACCATGTGACAATCAGAGTAGTAGGTTGGTTTCTGTTCATTACTAAGTTTACCTTGGTATTTTATTCGTCAACTTTTTCTATCTTCTTCTCTATGATATATAGATTAGCATAGTGTCTAGCTAACGCTCTCTATCTATCCATCTTACAATGAAAAGCTATGTATTACTAAAGTAAATGTATTGAGCCAATGAGAAGAGAGATGCAATATGATTGGTTAAAGATGATTTGTCCTTAAAATTGTATATTGTAAGAGTTGTGAGAGAAGTGAGGAGGATGTAGTCAGTACACAAAACACACTGAATCATGATAATATGATGCAGAATTAATCCCCTCTTTAATTTACACACATTCACTCACCGAAAATATTTAGTTTATTCTCCCCTCCGGAGTGATTGAAGTGGAAATTAAAATTTCATTGTACATTTAACAATGAATAGTAGAGTAATACATTAATCGAATTTATTGTAATTGTGTCTGATGATGAAACATGTCATATTACTCTTGAGATTATTATTAATCTGACCTTCATTCATGTCTGATCATCGATAATGTAGAAATTTTATTTGCGCATGTTACGCATACACATAAATATTAATAGTATATAGTTGTGTCTGTGTTGAAGCACATTTATTGTCTAAATGAACAATAAAAGAGTTTGACCACTTCATAGAGGAATCCTTTGGTGGTGTTGAAAAAAAGCAATAAAAACGCATAATAAATTTTTATTATTCATCGTTTTAGTGAAAAAATGTTAATTCATTAGATGGTCAAGCACGATTACAATACTATAGACCAAAGGAATAATCTTCCCTTGAAGACCCTTGAAAATTGACATATGATAGCTTATAGAAGAAAAATAAGAGAACTGGGTATATGTGAAGAAGTGAATCTTGAGAATGAAGCAATTGGGAGATGAAAAATTCTTTATTTACAGTGTCAACTAAAACTAAATCAGTAATTCTATTCATAAGAAAAAAATCAAGTTAGTTCCATAGAATTTCTGTTTGGCGCGCATTTTGAAATTCAAAAAATAGCCTAATTTTGTTGATTTTCTTAATTCTAGCATAGCATTTTGGGATTCAAAGATATTCATATTCGTGCTCATGTACAAATGAGTATTGCGTAAAAATAATAAATTCTCATCTCCATGTCAACTAATTGATATGGTTTTTACAAAAATCTCAATTTTTTCATCAAGAATTCGATTATGACGAAGTCTTACGATTGTGGTTCTTTAATATTTTCATCTTCCGGCTCGGTATAGTTATTGAATTAGTCGTAAAAATACTTGAAAAATCTAATGTATAACTATTCAAGAAAGGTGTTTATGAATATGAAAAGAAGATTTGTTTATTTAATCAAAATGTTATCTTTTTACAAAAGTGACCATCCAAGTTGGTCTTCAACACATTGGCATATTTTACGTCAACATCGAATGTAGGAATTATTTGATTTGATAATATTAAAATATACAATTGATGAAAATGGTTCATTCTTTGTCTGAAATGTCTTTTACATAATTAGGCCTCGTCTGGAAAAATATGAGATAAAAAATAAGCAAATTTTAAATTGAAATAAAAAAAATCTCATGAATCCTCAAATTTCGAGTAGGCGCCAAATTTCCTAAACATTCGATATTAAATTGAACAACAAATGTAAAAGTCATCAGTGGTATCACTTCAAGAATAAATGCAAGCAGAAAAAAACACCAAAACTCTTCACTATATAGCAACAGTGGAGAGAAAAGTGTAAAAGCTCACATAAGCCAAGGTAGTTAAAATTTATAGGAATAGTTTTTTTGACCATGAAACGAAAATGAGAATTTAGTATTTTTACAATATTTTTCTCCGAATAGCAAAAGAGAAGAAAGACGCCCTAGAAACATCAGCCTATCCCTACTACATCACAAAAATGTTCTTTATTAAATCCAGGGAGTGATTGAACCTATCAGAGGATCCCAATTTTGTTAGTAATTCTAAATATCTAGCCGGTGTAAAAGTCTGATGAGAACAGGTGAAATGAAAGCTTTATTACTAATTATTAACTTATCTTCCAATCCTCACAATGAATTTTTCATAAGAACCAGAATCTAAAATATTTGAAAAAGTTCGGCAATATTTACCAGAAAAGAAAATTTATTTTTTGAATTCAACAATCAAATCCATGAGTTGATGAGATTTTAAAAATTCCAAAAAAAACATTTGATCCAGCCAAAATAAGGATGATTTTTGCATTTGGAAAAAAGGTCGAATTTTAACCTTTGAGCTCAAAATTTTTAATGATTTGAAGCATTCTGAAACTGATATTTCAGATCAAGATTAGACAAAAAAACCAAATTTGGCCAAAGAAGTCCCCAGAAATTTGTCATCATTGTGGGAAATCGGACAATCTGAATTTCTCAGCCATCACGAAGGGGAATAGCCCAGTATTAAAAAGGTCAACTTTTTCTTGAAAATTGCGAGGTCCACTCAATCTCCTTGACCAAATTTTGATTCTTCGTCTAAATCTTCGAAATCGTTAAAAATTTTGAGCTCAAAGGTTGAAAAAGTGGGGAACAGAGACATTTTCAAAATTCGTAAAATGGCCTTATTTTGGCCAGAAATATTTTTATTTTCAAAGAATAAATTTTCTCTTGCATATCCGGAGGAGAATCTTTAGGTTGATACTGATTTTCTAAGAATTTCTCCTCTGCCTATAGATCTATGCTATTTTAAAACAGAGGGTTTTCTTGTTGAAGATGCCTAGTGACTGCAGTATCCTTAACCCTTCATGTCCCATTGTTCCACCAGTGGAACACAACTCTTTCTTGAGCGATAATTTTAACTGAAAGATACCTAAAACACTTTTTTTACCCCTCATTAGAAAGGAAATTTATTTAGCTACAAAATTATGCATAATACATAAAGATAGCTTGTCACTGATGCACACCATAGTTACTTGAAGAAAGGTGATTTTTTGAAAATTTTGTCAAATATTCAAAAAATATTTAGAACGTTTTTTTGAAAACCTATTTGCTGATGTCTTGGAGAGAAATAAAATAACTTTCTATCGTAAAACAATAGCCGTAGATTTCAAATGTGCAATCGCCTGCTCGATATCTCTTATAGTTTAGAAGATAACTGGTTTTAGAGTTTAAAAAAGGCCAATTTTAACCTCTATTATCTTTGAAAGGATGAGTTGGCTTACAAAATGGAATTCAGATTCAGAATCAGCGTAATTATTTCGGTTAGGTTGCATATTTTCTCATTTGTGTGATGAAAAAAATTAATTTGGGACATGAAGGGTTAATAAGGATTCCTAATGTAGATGATCATTAGATTCTGAGTAAAAACAGTTTTCCAGTATAATTGTCACATAATAATACATAATTGCCAAAAGGTTTTGTGCAAAAAGATGTTTAGATAAAAGTTTAACTAAAAATGTAATAAATATCACAAGATTTTATTTTAGAAAAAGCAATACATGAATTAATCACTATAATAATTATTACTTCTCAAATGATTTATTGATCAATATATTCCACACCAAGTTGGCGTACACCAGGCGTGTTCCTAACAGGCAAAGACTGCTTTTATGCATAAACTTTTATTGAATGAATTACAAATGTAATCTAAAAATAGATTGTAACATTATAACACTACGTAGAGCTATAGTTGAAGATGAGAATTTGAAAAATTCAGATTAGAAGGGACACTGTACCGATTGAGAAAAGAAAGATTTGGAAATATTCGAGGGATCTTGGGTCATCAAAATTATCAAGATTCATCTACGCCATCAGAGAGCTTTAGTTTGAGACCAAGTTTTATTCAACTAACAAGAGTGTAGAGAATCAATTATGATTGATCCTAGAACGGCATGTATAAAGCTATTCTGGAAATAATCTTCGCCAATAACTCCTAAACTAAAGGTTTTTCTTTGATAAAAATAAGAAATTCGTTATCAGCGTATTCTGAAACTACACAAAATTTCTAATCTCAGCTATTATGTACCTAGAAAAAATTTTGGTAGGACTGGAGGAAACCTCACAAATCTCCTTATGTGTATATCGTATATTCTAGGTGTGTGCGAGGGTATATGGGCGAACTTTCTACCCCTTTTTAAAAACCATGTAAGCAATAGCACAGTTGTACATTGTATCTTTAAAGTTTCATAGAATCTCTCAATTAAGTCCTAGAAAGTCAACCGATATATCAAATTGAAGCTCTAGCAGAGCTATCTAGTACTGAGAGATCAGCACTTATCATCGGAAATTCAGAAATTAAACAATTTTCTGAACTTCATGATGAAATGGGCTCATGAGTTGTCGGAATGGAAAAAAAATTACAAAAAAGTCTATCGATATTCAAAAAATAGCCTAATTTTGGCCAGATCAAATTTTTTCTATTCATGGAATTCAGAGAATAAATCTGGTCCTGACTATCCGGAGAAAAATAGTAAATTCTAACCTTCACGTCAACTGATTTTACTTGAAAACCATAGTATTCCTAATGGTCTAGAACAAAAAAAGGGATCAATAATGCTTAGAATACCTTGTAATAATTTGATGTAAGATTTTGATTCAAGAAACAACTGCAAAACTTATATTTTATGATATTTCTTCAATGATCATTGATCGTATCATCAGTGAAATATCGAAAATTTTGGAAGAGGCTTTGGAAAAAAGGAGGGTTAAATAAACTTCTAGTGTATAATGAAAATAAAAATCCTTTTTACAACGCGAATCATCATCAAGAGAGCCAAAATTCTCAACCTTTCCCAGCCTTAATCTCATTTTGAAGATAATCTAAAACTTGACTGAGTTTGTTCTGATATACAAAATTTCGATTGAGAAGGAGAATTAACGAAATCGCACCAAGATTTTTTCAATAAATTTTACTCCGGGAAATGATGAAATTAAGATTTTTGAAAAGTTTTTGCAACATTTCAAATCAAAATAGTAGAAATTGAGTATTTTTCACGCGATGAAAAAAAATTTCTAGAAATATAGATGAATTCTAATGATTGAAGCGAAAATGGGACCAAAGATAAAATGTATCCTAGAAAAAAAGAGTCGCATTAATAGACGAACTACTACTGTTAATTATTGAGACTTTAAATTAAACAGTAAAATTGGAGTAATCATATTTTTCATTCAACAGAATAAAAAAATAAACCAAACAAGTAATCATAAGAAAAAGGTATGATTCGATAAATTCTTGAATCACAATTCATGTATCCTTCGAATTATTTTTGAAAGCAATATCATGCGATGAATAATTATTTGGTAGTTATTAAATGGGATGAGAAGATTCTTATCTGAAAAATACACGCATCTCACATGTTCCACTGGAACACACGACAAAGTCATGAGTTTGAGGATATCTATAGAGTTAGATAATGTATATAGTTCACTCAAGGGATAACGTTTATTTCTGTCTTGATGCTCTGAGAAATAAAAACATAAAAGTTAATCAGTCCTCTTACCGATATAAATCTACATTGAGTTGAGCATTGGCGGGAAGAGTTTTGAAATCTTCATGAAGTAACTTGTGTATGAGCTCATTAGCCTTTGACAATTGATAGCCGAGCATGTCAAATTCCAGAGGGAATTTGGCCACTGAAGGGGTAGTGGGTGTATCGAATTGACCATTCTTCTCCATTTGTTCCCGACAGTGGGCATCAATGCATTTAACATTAACTTCCATTTCAATTTCCTAAATTTAAAAAGTGTTCATAAAAAAGACTATTGCCTCAGTTAAAAACGTGGGGAAAAAAATTCCAGTTAGAATCAGTGATTGCATATCTTTCCTTTGTTAAGGGTAATAACTGGGACCTTGAAAAGTTTTATTTTTTCTGCTTTCTTAATTTTTAAGGTTTAGAAATTAGAACCCTGAAAATTTGACTTTTAATTTTGTGAGGTGTGTTGATCAATGGGAAAAATTCAAAACTATCTGATTTCTTTTCTAATTCGATCGTCCAAATTATGCCTAAGCAGAAAAATCTACACTAGCTCTTATTATTATTTTCAGTATTTTACTTAAAATAAGTTCTATATGTTACCGTGAATCGTGTGAAAGCAGGGATTCGTACGAATCACTGGATCACTAGTGAATCGTGGAAATTTTAAATTCCTTCTCTAAATAATTTTTATTTTCGTGGTGAAGAAATTAAGTATAATTTTAATATAAAATAAATTATTTATTTGTGCATGATAAACTATTGTGGCATAATCATAACTTATATGGAGTGATCTTGAAAGTTGATTATAACTATCTATATCAGGTCGGAACAACATCCGGAATCATTGAAGGTCTATTCTCAGCAAATCAGCTATCTCCTTTGGCCGAGAAATTTATTGATATTGAAGAAGTTCCTAATGAAAGCTACTCTGTGAGAAAAATTTCGAGTATGGTATCCTCTGTTAATGGACAAGGATTTTTACACTGCAGCTGTAAAACAAAATGCTCAACAAGTCGTTGCAAGTGTCGCAAGAATAATTTATTGTGTAACTCCAGATGCCACATGCACAAATAAATAATTTATTTTATATTACAATTATACTTAATTTCTTCACCACGAAAATAAAAAAATTATTTAGAGAAGGAATTTAAAATTTCCACGATTCACGGTAACATATATAAAAACTTAGACAGGAAAATTAAGAAAAAAAAACAGTAGAGTTGTATCTCTATAAAAAAGTAACAAACCTATTCCTCTCTTCTCTTCCCCTCTCAAGTTGAAAAATAATTTATATCTACTATAAAGTAGGTTTAAAAGTGTCAAACTTTTCGAAAAAATAAAATTCACTCAAGTTTGATCCATTCGATAGAGAATTTTCTGCTGATTCTTTCTATCTAATAAAAATACCAGATGGTTCATCTCTTGTCTCATAAAACAGTCTCAAACATTAGAGCAGCTTTGATTTTGGATTAAAAAATGTTTTTCTCCTTTACGTCTTTTCACACTTTTGACCTTTACACCCCCACCCTTTATTTACACCCACAATCGGGGAACACTGTAATTATAGCTTGCATCACTCTTTTCCCTATGATGAAAATTCTTGATGATTGGGAAACCTACTTTATAGTAGATACAAATTTTTTTACAACTTGAAAAGAGCAGAGAAGAGAGGGATAGGTTTGTTACATTTTTTGTAGAGGTACAATTGTAGTATGCTTATTAAAATAATAATATTAATGCTTTTGGAATAAATTATCCCGAAGCATCAAATGGTTACTTGAAAGTAGATTTGGGTTTTTAAAATAATTTTATCAACCGTTATTTTTTAGAGACTTCTATTCAGTTCTTGGCAAGCTTGCTTGTAATAAAAATTGAACATGAGTTACTCGTGAGTAGTTAGATTAAAAACAGGAATAAAATAATCCTTCTCTTACTCTGATTAATGGTCGTAGGGTAGAAAAGGGTCTAAGTGATGAAACTTCTTCCTTCTCCCAAGGATTTATGAGGATAATAGCATTTCGATTGGGATAATCTACCGGCACAATTATAATGACTGACAGTAAATCTTGAAATAAAAATGAATGATACAAAATTTGACGATCAATTCAATCTGGATCATGAGGACGTACCTTTGTTTGGTTTTATTACGAGGGATGTGGAAAAGGCCAAATCATCATTTATTAGTGCCCCGATCTTGTAGAGAAGTCTTGCTTTATCATGCTGAAAGAGGTAGAAAATAAAAGAGTACTTGATAGAGAAGTAAATAATTGGTTGAGATGACTTTTTCAAAAATATTATTTTGTTACAAAAACAGACGTCTAACCAACAAACCCCTCCACCCGATTACAGATAATTACTCTGTTTGGCGCAATATTCTGTATAAATATACATGTCGGTGTAGGGTCTGATGAAAACCGACGAAAATAAAGAGCTCATATTCACCCACAATCTATTTTCGTTTTCTACCTTAAAAATGCAAGACATTAGTCAGCTAAACGATAATGTATTCGCAGAAATCAGGAATCTCAAGCAAGAATATTTTATCAAGATATTTAATGAATTCAGGATTATGATACCCACTATTAACTTAATTTGAAGAAAAATATAGAGTTTTTTTCAAGTATCGAGTTGGCACCCATAAGCCTATAAAATTTTCTTGTCAAATTATTGACTTGATCCACTCCATATAAACCTAGTTGACATGAAGATGAGAATTTACTATTTTCACAAAAAACTCGATATTTTTCTCCGGATTCACAGAAAAAAATAATTTTTTGAATTCTAAATCGAATGAGCTATTTAGTTGTTGATATTCAAAAGAAAATTCCGAAAAAAATTCAATCTGAGCAAAATTAAGCCGTTTTTCGAATTTCGAAAATGTATCAAATTTCCACTTTTTCAACTTTTGAGCCCAAAATTTTTTATCGATTTCGATGATTCGAAGCAGTTAAACACTGATATTTGGGATCAACGAAGAATTCGAATTCACCTGTAGAAATTCACTGAAATTCGTCATTACTGTGGGAAATCGAACCATTTTAATTTTTCGATTATCACGAAAGCAAATTATCCAAAATCTGGAAATCTAACTTTTTCTCAGAAACAGATCTTCGCTATCTCTATGGCCAAATTCGTATTCTTCGTTCAATGTTGATCCCAAATATCAGTGAATTTTTTTCGGAATTTTCTTTTGAATATCAACAACTAAATAGCTCATTCGATTTAGAATTCAAAAAATTATTTTTTTCTGTGAATCCAGAAAAAAATATTGAGTTTTTTGTAAAAATAGTAAATTCTCATCTTCAATTTTTTCTATTTCCCACAATAATGACGAATTTCTGCAGCCGAATTCGAGTTCTTTGTCTAATGCTGATCTTAAATATCAGCATTTAACTGCTTCGAATCTTTGAAATCGATAAAAATTTTCAGCTCAAAAGTTGAAAAAGTAGAAATTCGAAAACCCGCTTAATTTTGGTCAGACTGAAATTTTTCAGAATATTTTCAAATTTCCACAACTTATTGGGTTATTTCATTGTGGAATTTGAAAAATAAATTTTTTTCCTGTCTTTCCGAAAAAAATATTGAGTTTTTTGTAAATTATGTCAATTAGGTTCAGTATATAGTGTTATTTCAGCAAAATTTAAATTCAAAAAATCTTTTTCAACATACTGTTAGAATGTTTTGGATTTTAAGACTCTCCCAGGCAGTCGTTTCGAGAGTAATCTTATTGAGCGAGATATTCTTGGCGTTGTTCTTGTTATAGGTGGATGTACTCTTTTCCAGTTCTATTAGCTAAAAATAGGTTAGAATTAGTTTCGTTTTCAAGCTATTAACCCTTTCGATACCATAGCTGAACGAAGAAAGCTTCAGGCTTAATTCTCTCACAGAATTACCTAAAATGTGATGATAAAAAACATTTACTAAGACAAAATTTTATTAAAAATTTTTTCTTACAAATAATTTCATCAGGGTCTGATTTATATTGAAATTCCCATCTACTGATGAGTAATTTAGAGTGAAATTTTGCCAATGAAGGGATTTATTTTCAAGTTAATTGTTTCAAAGACTCAATTAATGTCAAAAAGGATATATATCTTTTAAATTTCATTCGATCTTATTACATGATTTCATGCATGAAAAATATCCCTTGTTTTGGATTAACAATTTAGCTTCTACGCAAATTAATCTTATTATCTCTGAACATTGATAAGTTTAATAATTTCGATCAAAAAGAATTATGAATTAAGGAATCCTACTTCCTTCGGTAAAAGTTCAAATATCTATGCCATTCTTATGCCTGGCTAGCAAAAATATAGCATGATAGAAAACTAAGATAGTTTGTGATATACTATCAAAAAATAATCATGAAAAAATGTTTCAAAATCATTAAAAAAGTCAGTTTGAACATAGAGGTCATATATGAGTCATATAATATGACCTCAGGTATCGAAAGGGTTAAATTTCTTCTGAAGCTGAACCTGCGAGGATTTTTTGTTCCCCATAAAATTCTCGGGGCATTTTTCTACTTCTTAAAATCCCTAAGTATACTATAGTGGTCGAATTAAAGCTCAATGAATTTGGGAATTCATATTTTTTGCAAAAAAAGTTATCAGAATTTATTTAATAGTCACTATTTTTTTTCCAAGACAAAAATAGGTAGGGGAAACATTTGAGTAGTAAATGGCTGAAACTCATTAAATTTTCATCGTAACTTTTATTGTAGCCAAGTAATGAATAGTTTTCTAGACCATATGTATTATTTTATATTACATCAGAGCTAGTAAATCAGATTTCGACTTAGGCTAGAGATTAATAAAATTGAAAAATATAATATAGGAATTACCTGTTTTGTTAAATAAATTCTATTACGAATTCTCTGTGAGGCATTTGATATCAAGAGTTTTATAGATGACGGATCCGGTGTTAGGTAGACGTCTTTTTCCCTGAAAATTAAATTAAATGAAAATTTTTCGATTTCAAGGCAATATTTTAACACTTTATTGTTAATTTAACAAAACAAATCTTGCGTAAACTACTAACAAGTAAACCAAATAAAAATATAAAAAATCAATTTCAAAATTATTATCTTCAAGGTTATTTTTGAGCTGAGAAAAATCAAAGAAATCATCTCAAAATACATGGATTGAGATCATTGATATGAATATAATGCCATTCCATAATAATTAATTATAACAATTATTTTAATGCCTCGTAACTTTGAACCCTGATGCCATAATAGGAAAATTTATTGTTTTAAATGGTTTACAGAGCAGAGGGAATAGCTGGTTGAATTAAGCATTTTGATACTTTTTGAGGCTCTACTAATGATTTTTCAACAGAAAATGAAATAAAGTTTATCCCCACGGGGTGAAAAACTTTAATTACTCAAAAATATAAATCTCAATTGGTTTTGGTTTTTAAGCAGTGAATAGTAAAGTGAACTCAAATGAAGTTTAATAGATAATTTGAATAAAACTTACTCATCATTTTCTTTCTTTTCCAATGAAACAGGCAGGCCAGCAAGTTTCTGAGCCCAAGGATAGAATTTGTCATCATAGTTAGTTTCGACAATATAACTTGAGACTGGTTCCTCATCAGAGATTTTCAAATAATCCAAGATATTTTCTGCACTGACAAGATGGCCAAATGTTGGATGCTTTTCAATCTCAAAAATATCATTGTCCACGTCAAGTTTACAGTTGATACACACAATCTCTCTAACATTGTTCCACGAAAAGTCGATTTCAAATTTGATATTATTCATAGTAGGATCGTGGATGATTTTAGCCAAGTCATTAATAACTAGTTTAATGTGAAGGGGATGATATATGATTTTTTCCTCTACATCATCAACACATTCAACCTCCATTTGCTCAAGGTTTGAATCTTTCTTATTGCATTTATTAAAACTCTTGGCTGAAGATAGATTACCTTCAATAGTACATGTGAAAATACCACTCTTATCCAATAGCCCTCCAAGATATCCTAGTTTATCCTTTTCTTTAAAGTGTCCATCAGCGACATAATGAGAGAATAGAGTGTAGATTTTCTGCAGGGGCAGTGGGAGATGAAAAGAAAGCTCATACTGATCATTAGCCTGAGTAAATGGAAGTGCTATAGACTCTTGAAGGTCAACTGTCGACTCAATTATGTCTTTAAGTTTCGGTCCGAGGAAATCTAAGAAGCTTCTTTTTTCACATAGCTTGGTAAATAATTCTTTGACTTCAGCATTATACTTTTCAACTTCTTTGTTTAGGCGGATTCTCTCACAATGCTCCCAGTCCAATCTTTTCAAAGTCTTTTTAACGTCTGTAGTTAAATCTTCAGTTGGAATTAAATCTTTGAGCTCTTCGAATGAAATGATGCTCATATTTTCATGTCTAGATTCAAATTTCAAACAAGAATCAATTTCACTCTGGAGATTATCAATCTCATAGAGAATGTTTTGCAGTTCAACATGAGTTTTATCAACGAGTTTTCTTTTCGCATCAGTGACTTGTCTTCTATTGTTGATTTCAAGCAAAATAGATCGATTCATTTTCCTCATCATAAGAATATCTGTAAGGCATGTTGAAAGTTTCAATTCTCCTTCAGTTTTGATTTGTTCATAAACATCTTTAACGTTATCCTTTAAGGAGTTTGAAGCCTTTGAATAGCTTTCGAACAGATTTATAACTTGACGATCAGTTAAAGAAGTCTTCTAAAATTACTTCAAATTGAATAGTTACTTGGGAATTGCTGTCCATTATGATAGAAACTTGAACTTTTGTATTAAATACAATTTTTTCAAAAGATTTACGAATTTGAACAACCTATTATAAATATTCTTAGGATTTTATTTAAAAAATTTTCATTAAACAAATTCAAGTTCGAATTGAATGAAATTGAATAATTTTCAACCAGTCTGATTCGTTTTCTAAATAATCTTTTGGAAATAATAACGTAAACCATTAAATTACTAATAAGTATAATGACATTTAATTTAATATTTTTTATCGATGGCAAAACATTAGCTTACTTCATTACAATCGAACTCAGTAGGGGTTTGCGTTATTATTATTCAAAGTGCAACTATAAAATTTGTGTTATTTTTAGCATGCTTTTCTCAATAATTATCTTATAAATATCCAAATTGAAATGCTTGCACTGAAAATTTTGAAGAAATGCGCGTCTTTCTTATCTTTATAAGTTCAATGCTTCTCTTAGACGTAGTGCTTACAGGCCATATTATTGAGAAAAAGGCCAAACGGCCAGTGAGAAGAATGAGGAAAGCATAGCTATCGAAAACTGAACAGAATCAAAAAATTAACTGGCAATTTTCAAAACTATCAGAGAATTAAATTTGTGATGAAATAAAAATATTTACGAAACTAATGAAATAAAGGCTTGAAATATGTAGAACACGTTACAAATCTGAGTCATTCTTAATTCTAAATGTATAAGGGTTAATTGCAAAATCACCCCAAGAAATGTTTTTTTTCAAAAAACACACCAAAAATATAATTTTCATAATAGTACTTATTCTTTAAGAAATACTACACATTTCTCTCCCCTTTCTTTTTCTACAGATAGACCAATACAAGCCAGAAGACAACATAGTAGTCAGGTAGCAAGCGAACAACGTTATAGTCAATCTAAAATGTTTATTATAGCACACATTACAATTCTAAAAAGACAGATAAAATCTGTAAAAAATTCTCTACAACTCGTTGCCTGAAACTTTTGAGCTTCTGATTTAGAAGCTATGCTTTATAGTATTTCTAAAATTTTCATTTTTTTGCTAAAGTCAAAAATTCAAATCTCTTTTTGAAGCTGTTCGGCATAGCGTAAGAGATTTTCCTTCTATTGACATGTGTGATTTATGAATCTACACTGAAAATAAGGGAAAATATATCAAAACTGACTGAGAGCGTTGATAAACTAGGTTTTTTTGCATTTTATTTTTTAAAACCTTAATCAATTTTTTTCTACAGTTATTTTAAAATCTATGGATAATTTTATTCAATAAAACTTGCTCAGATTACTATTTTTAAATTTCAAATTCACCCGGCTATGTGACTTTTGTGTAAAATTTTGTGCAACTCTAACAATCTTTTTCTTGCATATAACTTGTTAAATTGCACAGTGTCGATTACAAACTTTAAAATCATTACCATGTGTCTAATCCCAAGGAAACTATTGATATTATTCATGCTGATCGAAATTCTCTCTCAATTTCTATGTCTAGCCAACGAGGAATGGAGTATAAATACGCTGAACTCTTCTAGCATCATTGGGAGGAATATTGGGAAACGTGCGAAACGTCCATTACCAAAAATTAAAAGATCTTTTGAATGAAAACTCTGAATGTACATAATTTATATTGGATTAAAATAAAACAAGTTTATTATTCAATGAAAAAAATTGTAATTTTACGTAAATCTACAAACCTGGCATAAGAATACAGTTGTATCAGAAAGTAAAGTCTCGCTATCATATTCAACATCTAGTATATATTATATACTAAATCTAATTGATATGAAGTTGTGAATCTATGATTTTTACAGAAATCTCGATTTTTTCATCAAGAATTCGAAATTGTTAAAGATTTTTTGGAATCCTACTCATGTTGCCCACTTTTACCATTTGAAGAGAAAAATTCTAAAAGAAACTTATTTTTATGAAAAATATGGCCATTTTTCAAATTTCAATTTGGCGCCAAAATCCCATTTTTTCGAACTTTGAGCTGAAAATTTTTGTTGATTTGAAAGTGGGAGGCTGATTGAAAGTTGATTTTTTAGGATCAAGATTAGACAAGAAAGTCAATTCAACTAAATCTGATCCTATGAATGATCACATTATCGTTTGGGAGCTGAAATTCGATTTTTTGATCAGTTTCACTGTTTGAAAATCAATAAAATTTCGAAAATTCAAAATATCTCGAAAATGAGGTAACTGTCGATAATTTGACGGTGCTATTCAGCTTTCTTGTCTAATCTTGATACTGAAAATCAACTTTCAATCAGCCTCCCACTTTCAAATCAACAAAAATTCTCAGCTCAAAGTTCGAAAAAATGGGATCTTGGCGCCAAATGGGAATTTGAAAAATGACAATATTTTTCATAAAAATAATATTTTTCAGAATTTTTTTCTTCAAATGTTAAAAGTCGGCAACATGAGAAGGATTCAAAAAAGTCTTTAAAAATATTCGAATTCTTGATGAAAATATCGAGATTTCTGTAAAAATCCAACTTCATATCAACCAACTTTAGATTCATATTTGAAATAATTAACAAGCATATTGTGATTATCGAGTACAAAAGATAATAAATATGAACAGATGTTGGCGATTTTCTATCATTAAAATGAGAAAAGTCAATTTGAAATCTTTTGCGAAGGGTGATGAGCAAGATTGAGTATCCTCTCACTGAAAGCAAGTTGTAATGGCCATTCAGTTGAACAGCAAACTTAGAGTATAGAAATGCAGAAGCTGAGATTTGCCTAAGCCAGAGAGAAAATACTTTAGCACGCTCGAGTAACTCGTTATAAGGGAAAGGGCCAAAGCATGTTCTGAGTTAGATGAACTGAATACGTTCGAGCTTTTTCGATGCTCCTGCAGGGAGATCACATAGAATTTTTGATCCATAGTCAAGATAGGTGATTTAAAAAACGAAATCCACAAAAAGGCTTTTATGACAAATCTCCTGATAAAGTAGCTTTTACACCTAGTCTTTTTGAAGACTACAAGAGAATGCATGTTTGTGTTAAGATAGGCCAAATTCTCTGGTGACTTTGAGTGTCTCATACGGCAATGACTGGGTGGATATTGGAATGCCTTTGAGCGCCATAATTTTAGTTGATAGTTGATTTTCAGACCAATCTTCAAAAGTGAATTTTCAACGTGGGCAATCTCCCACGGAATTGGATCGGACCCGTTTTGAAGCGAGATAATTTTGATGTCATCCACATATTTAAAGTATTATTCATCATCCCATGGAATAATATTAATAATAATATTAGTATTAAATAATATTAACTATAATATTGGAATAATAGAACACTTTCCTATTTGATGCTTCCAACAGATTCTTTATGCTCGGAAGTGGCCGTTTTCGAAAACTAAATTAAATCTTATTGTCACTATATTTTAGCAAAGAAGAAAACTCTAGACCGGATTATAAGAAGATGATTCTTTTGAGCTTGATACATGGAAATTAGCCAGAGTACTGACTTTTCGACTGCTCCTAACTCAAGTAAAGGGAATAGTGAAGTTTGACAATTATGAGCCTACAATGCCGATTGTCCAAGGATGAGGTCGAACTTTTATTTCTGCTATAAACATCTATTCTGTTAATGTTTATTTTATAAAAATGATTAATTTTGATTTAATAAAATGTATAACTTCAAAGAAAAAACTATTGCATTCTTTTTCGAATGGTGGTATTTCTATTTACTGTAGTAAGGTATAAAAAGTAGATTATCTTTGTTATAAAGAATAGTTGAGAATTTATTTTTGGCTCTTAAGAATGGAAGTTATGCTTGAATATTTTTGGTTAATCCATACTTAACTCTCATTGGTTATTATTTTCGGGGTAGAGAGGTATAAAACACCTTTGCCATCATGTGTGAAATGCATCTTCATTTTTGGATTATAATAGCACTAGTAATTATTTTGCAAGTTATAAGCCCAAAAAAATATTATTTAATAAATTTAATCCTTAAAGTCCCACAGTGATAGTTCTGTCACACGTCATTTTAGCAACTCATTATTATTGATTCAAGCCTCAGAAAATACTTCGTTTACCACCCATTCGATAGAAAATTTATTAATCTCCTGGAATACGCAAGGAATTTGGCTCTATCACTCGTCAAACTCGCGCTATCCTAATTTAAAGAGATTTGATTTTTTTCAAAAAATTAATTTTTTTTAAACGTTTTTTTGAAACCTACTTCCTAGTGTCATAGATAAAAAATAAGATAACTTTAATCGATTAATCATACCTGTAGAATTCAAATATGCAATCACCTGAACTCTATCTGCTAAAGCTATTTTTTGATCGATAACTTCTGAACCAAAAATAATTGCGTTTAAACAACTGTAGATTCGTAATCAGCGTATTTACAAACCATCGGATAGACAAAAGATTGAATGCGAGTCATGAAAAAAATTTCTCTGGTACTTTAAGGGTTAAGAATAAACCACAGAAAAAAATAGAAAATTATTTATTCTGATTAAAATTTCTGCGAACGAGTTATTTCTTATTATTATTAGAAAATGTTTTGGCTTTCTCATAAAAGTGGTTTATTAACGGAATCATTCTAGAGGTGCTATAAATAGTTTCTTCGCATCAAGATGGACTTTTTATAAAATTCTATTTCCATCTTCGTGTGAGCATTCTCCTTTGACTGCGGGATGGAGATATACAGAATATATTTAATATAAATTTGCCGTGAAAATCTGAATTTTTAAACAAATTATAGCGTGTCCAAAATTTATCCTTTCTCGTAGTAAAATTCATTGAAAAATTTGACTCGTGAAATCATGCATTGCATATCTAAATAAAATTTTAAACAAAACGTTCTTCTTCTCTTATGACCTATCAAATGAAAATTATATCTTCCCCTTGAATTTATGATTCTAGATTTACTTATCCCCTTTTAGTAAGAATATTAAAGCTAACTCACTCATATGCTTTTGGCAAATCATACCGCAATTCTCATCTTAAGAATACGAGTTAAACGGAAAGTGCTTATGAATTTTTCTATTGACTGGAATGGGCATCTTCATGACCCAAAAACATTAAGGAAAATAAAATTGTCAATTAATAATCAAATTTTTAATGTCTCAGAGAATTTTTCTTATTCAATCAATACGCTGATTACAAATCTCCAGTTATTTTTAGTTTACTTTACTTGTTAGGGAATAAAAATCTTGTATTTTTATTTCTTCCTAATTTGAAAAATTGATTTGTATTCTTATTGAATGAGTCATCTAGATTGGGATTTAATTAAAGCCAGAGGAACAATAAAAAAGGATTCATTGAGTCGCAGTAATGTCATTATTCGTTGCTAGGAGAAGACTGGCTATAAAAATATTTTCTTCCCTTGAATTTTATTTCATTCAAAGTCAACAGGGGCATACATACTTATGGATGAAGATGTCTTTAAAGGTACGCCGAGTGAGGCTGCCGCCTTGATTGAATTAATCAAAGTCTATCGCAATCATTACCTTGACTATTGGCGAGACCTGAATCGGACACTGGAGGGGAATCTCAACGATAATATTGCCTGTTATCGAGAGAAGGAAAAGTTTTTCGATCAATGGATCGAAGATGCTGAAATGATCTCGTTAAAGGTTTTCAAATTCTTCTCTCTGATTCATGTCAAGAATGTGATATCTGATGAGCTTAAGAAAATATTCCATCGGATTGAAACAATTCTGTCACGGATGAATATAAAAATATTTGATGTAAATAAGAACGAGGTAATTCCTGGAATCACTTGGCCAACAAGTCGTTTAGTTCTTATCAAATACCTCTTGAAGAGAATAGAAGAATTCCTATTGCTTTTGTGGCTCTTTCATGGTAACTCTAGGGGGAGATATCTAAAGTCTTGCCAGGAACAAGAGATGACCAGAAATTACGAAAATATCACAAGAATCCCTTCCCAAAAGGGATTAGAAGCCATTGCAGAGGGGAGCAGACAGGAGATGAAATATAATTTTATTTCATTGAAATTTTTTTCAGAAATTTGTCTACCATTAATAAATGTTCAGGCGGAATCCCAGGGGATCGGATCACTCATCCCGATTGTTCACGATTCCCTAGCGAGAAGAAGACGTGCAAGCTGTGCGAATATTGATAGACGACAGAAATTCTCAAGTAAAGCTAATTGACATGAAGTTGGGAATCTATGATTTTTACAAAAATCTTGATTTTTTCATCAAACATTCGAATTTGTTTACTAATCATGTTGCTTACTTTTACCTTTAGAAGAAAAATATGGCAATTTTGAACTTCGAACTGATTTTTTTTATTGATTTGGAAATGAGAGAGTGGCCAAAAGAAGTCTTTTTGGATCAGAATTAAACAAGAAAATAAATTATTTCTTCTAATGCGTAATCTAAATTTCGATTTCTTGATCATTTTCACTACTTGAAAATCAAAGAAATCTCGATAATTCAAAATCCCTCGAAAATATTGGAACTCTCGAAAAATTTGAAGGTGATATTCAGCTTTCTTGATTAATTCTGATCCAAAAAGACTTCTTTTGGCCACCCTCCAACTTTCAAATCGATAAAAATTTTCAGTTCAAAGTTTGAAAAATGGGATTTTTCACGTCAAATCGAAATTTGAAAAATGGCCATATTTTTCTTCTCAAGGTAAAAAAAGTAGCCAACATGATAAGGATTCTAAAAAAACCTTCTTGATGAAAATCAAGATTTTTGTAAAAATCATGGACTCGCATCTTTATTTCCTTTTAACATTCTTTCGCTTAGATTTCTTACGCAGTAAAAGCATGTCGAATAACAAGTTGACGAGAAAGAGTTGTGGATCACCCCTATTGGTCCGAGATAATGATCTGAGTCATTTCCCACGTTCACTGACCCGAATTAACTCACCAGATTTTTCCCATGGATATTACAACAATACAATTCTGGCAAAGGTTGAACCATACTCTGTTTTCTTCAAGGATACCTTTATCACAAGTATGCTTATTTCTTCTGAGATACGGGTTTTATTTAATTTTTTTGTTTGGAAAGTATTGCCGAGCTTCTTCAAAAATATTTTCTGGTTCTAATGAACTATTCATTAAGAGGATTTAGAAGACGAGTGAATATTTAGTTATAAAGCTTATATTTCACCGGTTCTCATCAGACTATTACACCGGCTAGATATATATAGCAAAATGTTTGAAAAATCGAAATCCTCTGATTGGTTATTTTAATTTGGAGTATTGAAGGAAAGGGGGCCAGGGTTGATGGCTTGTATCCATGATCATTGCTTTCTTTTTACATATCTGTCCAATGTTGGCTGCCCACTCAGAATTTTACGTTTTTTACCTCTTTTACCATTTGCAGGTGCAGCCTTTTTCCCATTTCCAATACTGTTAATTATAGGTTGAGGACTAATTCGATTATAAACTACCGTTGTCTTTTCTGTATTTGCACTTTCATTCTCAATCATAATTGTTGTTGGGGCAGAAGATTGGAGTTGATTATAATGAGACGTAGTTTCAACTACTTGCTCTTTGGGTTAAATTATTACTCCGACTTCATTTCCATTTTGTTTCTGAGTTGATTCAATCTTCTGTTTACATAAGACTGGATTCAATTTCTTAATGAAGTGGGCCTCAGCTTTGTCCAAGGAATCTACTTTCATCTTGCGCGGGTCACTAGGGTTTACTTTAAGCAGGATGCTGAAGTTGGTCACATCAGCCATGTGATTTTTATCACGAAGGTGTTCTTGGACAGCAGAACCTTTGTTACCTGGGCTCAAGTGTTTTTAATTTCATTCAATTTTAAGCAGTAAAAATAATTTTATATTAAGTTGAAAACAAAATAACAAAAAGTTTACTAATCTTCAATGAAAATAAAAAGCTATTCCATGTTCAAGATATTCAGATTTTAAGACGTCACGTAGTAAGAATTCATTGAAATTCGAGTAGTGATTTTCAAACATGAATTATGTAATGGAGATCTATTTTTGACACATGCTATTATACGAAATAATGCTCAGAGTTCATAGATCTTTTAGAAAAGTCGGCATAATTTCACCTAAGCCTAACTAAGATGAGAATTTACTCATAAAGTTTCTCCAAATAGAATCAATTTTTAAAATCCTATAGCGATATGAGCCAACAAAATACAAATTTTTGTTTACTTTAATAACCTATATTAGCTCATTTCGTTATAGAATTCAAAAGATAATTTTTTCCTCATTATCTGGAGAAAAATACCAAGTGTTTTGAATTGAATTCTCATTTTCATGCGAACTCACTTTAGAATTAGATTGAATATATTTTGGATATAAAAAAGCTTTCGTCTAAGCTTGATGAATACAAGTGTAATTATAATTCTCATGACAAACTGTCTTTGTTCAAGATGACGTCACAATAGAGTTGAGTAAAGATAAAAATCTGTATTTCCCTCATTTGTATTGCAGACTTGAACAAGAATCACGCCTATCTTGTATTTACAAAGACATACAACAATGAAGTTATCTCTTCCGTTTACGATACTCTCACAAGGAAGTGGATATCTCCTCAACTGGCAAAATCCATGGGAATTATCCTGATGGATGATAGTGAAGATAATGAGGATAACGAAACAAGAGACAATTATAGATATTTCGATCGTTTGAAGAATGCCCATTACTCATATTTACAAGCCAGAGTTTACAATCTGATCCTGACTGTTTGCGCTGAGAAGACACACGAAAATCATAAACACTTGGAATACATCAACCTAGATCGTCGGTTAGTTTTTTTCAAATAAAAGATTGGTAAAAATCTAGTTTAAAATTCCTTTAAAATATTTTTTTGTTAGAAATAAATCTGTATTGAAAAAAGTAAAAAGAAATTAAAGATAAAATTTGTACAAAAGCGTAGAAGTTTAAAATAATAATGATATGAGTAATACATCTTGGTTCGGTTAAAAAATAAAGAATAAAAAGAATAGATAGATTCAATCTTTGTTTTTGTTCGTTTTTGATAATAAAATCGGTTAGAATAACAAGTCTGAAAATTCAATTCGAAATCATTCTGGTAAAATCTCAATAATGTAGATCAGGATATAAAAGTGTTTTAGAATAATCGATTTTTGATCTTAAATGATCCATAACACATTTTACTGAGTATAGATTCGAACAGTTAGCTAAGTCATATTTTGAGTTAAGATAATTGTAGAATGAGAGTAATATATTATCTTCAAAGGAGGTATTTCTTAAGTTATATGCTTGTTCAATTTTAATAGATGACTCATTGAATATTTTAATTATGAATGCGTATCTCCGTATCCATAGTGGATTGAGCCCTGACACTAAGATACGAGCGTTGTATGAATTTAAATCAGGATAAATTGAATATAAGAAACCACTTTGAGTTCTCTCTAGTTCTCGTGCTTGATCAATGGTTAAGTTAATCAGCAACGGTGAGATATAATCAAAATGTGGAAGGACCATTGATTTGTATGCTCTCAATCTTAAAAATGGAGATTTAGAGAATTTTAAGATTGTAAAAATCATTGATTTAATTTTTGAGGTGCTAGAAAAGGGATTAATTTTGAGTTTGGAATTTAAACCGAAACCTAGATCAGTTTTAACGGAGACAATTTCTCCAGGAAGTAGAAGCGATTCAAGGAGGGTTGCAGGGAGACCAGATGGGAGCATAATTTTGCATTTATCTCTATTAATATAGAGCCCCATTGCCTCAAGTGAATCTTTGAGAAGGGAGAAGTTATGGTTTATTTTCATTATGTCAAGGGAATTTTTCACCTTGAAGACGAATTTTAAGTCGTCTGCAAATTTAAAAAGGGCACCCTTCATGGCCTCAGGAAGCTGTATATCAGCGAAGCAAAGATTAAAGAGAAGAGGAGCCTTGAGGGACTCCAGAATTTATTGCTTCTAGTTTACTAGTGGTGTTGTTAAAATTGACATATTGTACACGATTGCATAGAAAATACATTGTTAAATTAATAATATACGGGTCTATTGAATATTCTAATAGTTTTTTTTAATATAGGAGAATTTTAGTTTATCGAATGCCTTAGAGATGTCCAAAAAGTGAATAATTATGAAATTGTCTTGCTTTAGCAAAGGCAGTGAGTGATTAAGGAAATATGATATGTAATTTTTGAGTTATCTTGGTCATCAAAAAAAAGCAATTAATTTTAACGATCCAAAACAAGGGTTGAAGGTAGCAATGTTTCTCTGAGTCAAAATTAAATGAAGATTCATTTTTTAGAATGCAACTACAAAAAAATTACCTAATTATGAGTAGACCTTATATTGAGGTGATTCAAACTTTTCCCCGTAAATGGCATCCACCCTATACTGAAATTTCAATATTTTTCTACGGTGTAATAAAGAATAGAATTTGCAAGGTGCCAAAAACCTTGGATCAAAGTAAAATTATCATGTTTGGTTGTTAATGGGTAGAGCGAATGATTTTTTCTGAGTGGTTAAACGGTTCCCTTGCCAGATCGATTTCAAGCACGAATGTTGGGGAAGTAAGCCTTTTAGTTGCAATGGTTTGGGACATTGAGTCTAGCGGGCAGTCCTACCAAGGAATGGAGACTCTCCATTGGAGAGGCGTAATGCTGCTGCGTGGCACGAATATTAACCAAGTTTAGCTGGAATTGATCATAGCAAGTGAATTGATGGCTTTTACAGGGTGGGTACCAATGTAACCTGGGTTTTATTTCCCATAATTCTTTAAAAAGCGTTAAAATTTTCAGGAGAAAAAAATTCAGACGTTTCGATTGCACAAAATGATGAGGAATGTAAAGTTGGTTGATATGAAGTTTGGAATCTATAATCTTTACAAAAATCGAGAATTTTTCATCAAAAAATAGAGTTCAAAGTTCAAAAAATGGGATTTTGGTGCAAAATCAAAATTAGAAGAACGACCATATTTTTCATGAAAATATTTTTTGCGAATATTTTTTATTTTATGATTTAAATATTCGTGTGATTACTTGTAAGTAGATTTAAGAAATATTTATGGAAAATGGTCGATGAATCAGCATTATTAAACATTCAGATTTAGACTTCTATTCATTTGTGAATATTTGCATTATTTAATAAATAAAATATGTTTCTAGACTAGGTTTGCTTACTTCTTCATTATTAGAAAATCATCTATTGCTATCATTCATAAATTGAAGTTATTCTGGAAATATACTTCGCCATCGATTTGAAGATTACGCTAAAAATATAATATTTCCTAGTTATTCTTTTATTCCAAACCATTCAAATGCCTTCTCGAAAAACAGCCGAAAAATGAAGATCAATTTAGGAAGGAAAAAAAAATCAGATCTAAATTTTAAGCCATTGGATGTTTTGGGTATTCATCACTTTCCTTCGTGATCGTTCTTTTCCTAAATAAGAGCAAATTATGAAGTTCGTCGTTGAATTTTTTGTTAGTGGGCTTGACAGATGGCATGGAATCTTTATTGAGGTTTCATATTATCATCTCGCTCTTCTCTGTAATTGCAATCTTTTTGAAGGTTCTGATTGACCATGTCGCCAATTGTTATTGACTAGGCTATGGGTATTGGGCAAGTAAGAAGAGTAGACATATTGGGCTGGGACTTTATTAAGTTGGGCGAACCATAATAATTAACTCATGGTTAACAGTATAAACAACAGATTAATATTACAAATCATAGAGTTCTTTTAAAGGATAACAGAAAGAAAAAGAATTTTTGAATTCCATAACGAAATGAGCTAGTAAGTTGAGGATATTAAAAAAATCAGATAAAATTTCAATTAATAATCCCAAATATCAATACTTCACTACTTCAAATATTCAAAAACGATAAAAAATTTAGATTCTAAAGTTGAAAAAGTAGAAATTTGATGCATTTTCGAGATTAGAAAAACAGCCTGATTGAAAATTTTTCCTAATTTTTTTTATTTTCCACAACTTAATAGCTCATTTCATTATGGAATCCAATATATTTGTTTTTTCCTAACTTTTTATTTTTATGTCAATTAGGTTTATGTTACGTGCAATTTAGAAACTAAAAATAGTGCATAAATATTGCATTTTTTGTTGTTTTTATTCATCTCTGTCATGGGGGAACAAATTCTCTTTAAATTTATTTTATATTAAACTTAGATTAGTGTTCTATGACATTGGTTTTGAGCTGAGCTAACGATGACATAGGATGAGCGAAGTAAGAAGATTTCAGATGGTTTCACAAATAAATATCAAAATCGATAATGATAAACTCGAAGTTTCATGAAATTTATCTTAAATTTAGTCTATTTGGGCACTAAAATCTCTTAAAGCTCAAAGAAAATAATAATTTTTGTTTCTGGCAGTGAGTTGGAACTCACTTTAATGATTTGAAGATAACACGAGTAATTAGTGATAAAGCTTTTATTTTGCCGGATCTCATCAGACTCTTAATTATTCTTGTCTTCAAATCCTCAAAATGAGTTCCAACTCAACACCAGAAACCAATGTTTTCAATGAAGCTTGACAATACATTCTCCAACACAATAATAATATTGTTCATCATAATATCATTGTTCTATTTTTGCCTCTTGTTTTTCAGCCTATCTTTTTTTAGAGAGTAAATAAACTATTATCATTTGTAAAAATATAAATTCAACTTTAGAATGAACCAGTATGTTGGTCAGGATATCCTGCGAGATTCCCTCATTTATCGCATTGACTATGTACGCAATTTCAGTCAAAAGATCAATTACCGCCATCATCCTTGGCTCTCAATGAAATTGGCAATGCATTCAAACTTGATTTCATACGATTCTAAGCTATGCCGGTTGACGATTACACGGAATGAGAAACAAATCGATATTGGCCAGGCGATATATCATGAATTTGTTAAAGGACGATTTTGCAATATAATTGAGGAGGATTCTCTCAACTGGGATCAAACCATGATAGTTAAAGCAATAAATCTAAAACAATTGACCATAGTTGACTAATTTTAAATAAATATTTACAATTCAATACTTTTCAAGTCATAAATCAGAAGTCTCTTGAATTATAATTTTCTATTTAATGATATCCAGTTGTTGAGGAATTAAGTGATTAATTAATTAATGATTTTGATCAATTAGTAACTCCAGTTTTGGGAAAATTCGAAATTTTAGTTTTCTGCAAATATCTCCGAAACTGAATACAAACCGGAGATTCTGAAACCAGATACAGAATCTGCGTCAAATTTCGGATTAGGTTCATTTTAGTTTATTTTGATATCCCCAGATGGAAAAAAGTAACATGTCGTGCTATTTTTGTGATGATTGGCACAGATATATAAAGAACTATTAGGTTGCGAGAAAAGTAATGGGACTAAATATGAACTAAGCATATATTGATATTTTATATATGTTACCGTTAATCTTGTTACTCTTGATAGTCTTAAGACTAATGGCATAGCTTGATAAACTTATTACCAGGTTTTAAGATTAACTAGCTATAAAATATAGTTTGTTGATCTTGATACTTGGTAATAAGTTTGGCTGACTGAATTAAATTTTTCTAACTGATATCATTATACGGGTTCATAATTTTTTTGATTTCCATCCATCATTTATTGTTGCAAGATAAGCTATTATGACATTTTGAATTGCAAATTAAAATAAATTTCACGATTTGTAAATCTAAAACGCTTATAACTGCACTTAGTTAAGGCTATAAACATCTTTATTAAACACTGTGGGGTCCCTATTTGGTACTTCCTATACAAATTTTGTGGTAAACATTGAAAGGTTAAAAACAAATTCTTAAATAAATAATTTCTATAAAAATAAAAAGCCTCCTTCTTATACTGGGTTTTCCCTGACCTTGATTCCTAAAATGCTCGCATTTTGGTTTCAGGTCTGAACCCTCTATGGGTTAGAAGGTTGACATTTATAGTAAAAAATTTTATTGAATCCTCTTCTATGATCGAGCATGTTTATTCCTTAAGAAGAGTAGTTTATGATGAACATTTTCTACTCTCAGCTTTTAACATGATTAAAGATAAATATGACATTCATTCTATAAAGACCATCATGAGTCATATTCGCTCTAAAATAGACTATTCTGTTACTCTATTATATCCCGATCTTCACTAAAATTCCAGAATGATTATTGTAAAAATTTTTGAGATTAACATGCCAGTTACAATTACAAACTGATTCAATTGTCTCATGTGCGATATTTTAAAGATCACTCATCCAATTATGATTTTTTATTTTTCAAGAAAACTAGATTAACATTTTTATTTATTTCTTATATCTTTCATTGTACATATTAATTACTCTATTTAATACAGATTATATTTCTAACAAAAAAAATAAACAAAATATAATTACACCTTGTTTTAAATATAAAGCTCCACATTCTATTCTTGTTCCTTTTGATTGCATCATCTATAAACAAGTCCTTTTCTCATGAGTGTTTAGTCATGGATTGCGAGTTCACCTGTACCAATGACCTTGCCTTATTAAGATTTGAAGAAAAGTTGTTTTAACCCAATAGAATTTAGAGGTAAAGACTCCTAATTTTCATAGGCTGAGAGCCTGGTCCAAATGGCTTTAAATGGGAAGAAAAGAAGTCCTTCAAATATAACTTATTTAAAGAATGGACGTAGTTCAACAAACTATATCGTTTTTATGATATACTGAATCAAAATGAGCCAGATATCCGATCAAAGAACCTCACACAAGAACGATATGCAAGCCTTCTTAAAGATATCAAGTCATCACAGGATGAATCAGTTGCTGAGAAAAGGTTGTATAGAATCAAGAGAAAATATACTTTCCAAACAGTTGATGGTGTTGAACGAATATTTCTGCGAGGTGAGCGCTCAGAAAATCTACGAGAATGCCTTGTCGATACCGAAATTTTTGACAGAATTCATTTTAATCACACAAGTCTTGGACATGCCGGGCGAGACATTTTAAAGAAATACCTGGACGCGAGATTTTATAATATTACTCAAGAACAGATTAAAACATACCTCTCATTATGTTCAATGTGCAAAAAGAATACGAGCATAACTAAGAAAGGACTCGTCACAAACCCGATCAAGAGTTCAGGATTTAATGAACGTGTCCAAATTGATCTGATTGATATGCAGTCATGTCCTGATAATGGGAAGAAATTCATATTTGTGTATCAAGATCATTTCACTAAATATGTGCAGCTGCGACCTTTAGATAATAAGAGCTCGTTGGAAGTATACAACACAATTTCGGACATATTTCTTGATTTTGGACCTCCTAAGATTTTTCAATCGGACAACGGAAGGGAATTTAAAAATTCTTTGGTGGAAAGTATCAGTAAATATTGGCCAGGTCTTAAATATGTTCATGGTAAACCAAGGTATAGTCAAAGCCAAGGATCTGTTGAACGAGCGAATCAAGACATTGAAAAAATGCTTGTTAAATGGAAAGAAGATCATCCCACTGAAGGATGGTCTACTGGCTTAAAGTTCATCCAGTATATGAAGAATACACGATATCATTCTTCTATTAAAATGAGTCCTTATAAAGCTGTTTTTGGACAAGAGCCATCTATAGATTTTTCCATGAATTCAAGTTATTCTATCATTTTAAACGTTTGACTAAAAAATTTAATCAATTCGATTTTGCAGATCTCGATCTTGACGATGATTCATTTCAAGAAGATAAATTTCAATGTAAGAAATATTATAATTAATAATCTATTTTATAGCTCTAGAAAACATTCATGACGTCCCTCTCCTTGAACCAATACTCCTTGATGAGAAAATCGAAGAAAGCTCTCCTCAAGATTATGATAGATTTATCCTGGACGCAGAACTCCAAGAAAATCACGATGAGAATCGCAAGAAAATGATATCTAAGACTGCTAGAACTTTTGAAATCGGCAAAAAAGTTTTAGTTAGAGTCTCAGAAGTTGATAGGGCCAAGCTAGATAACAGAAACCTATTGTGTTGTAGTAGAAGTCATTGATGAATCGTTCTACAAGGTTGGGACGAAGAATGGTGTAATTGGTGGACTGTATTCAGCAAATCAACTTACACTTCTAGATGAAAGATTTCTCGATGTTGAAGATGTCCCCGAATGCAGTTTTTCTCTTAGAAGACAGAGTTGTCTTCAATCTCTGGTCGATAGTCAAGGGTTTCTGAGGTGTGATTGTCGGACGAAATGTGTCACAAATCGTTGCAGATGTAAAAAGAAGAACTTAATTTGCAAGTCAAGATGTCATAATAGCTTATTTTGCAACAATAAATGATTTTTCTACAATTCTCAAATAA
This sequence comes from Gyrodactylus bullatarudis, assembly GCA_012064415.1. Taxonomy (NCBI): domain Eukaryota; kingdom Metazoa; phylum Platyhelminthes; class Monogenea; order Gyrodactylidea; family Gyrodactylidae; genus Gyrodactylus; species Gyrodactylus bullatarudis. The sequence continues at coordinate 28,689 of SSNU01000018.1, read as the reverse complement.
TCTTATATTTTTTAAAACTAATTTTGAGCTTTGGATTACCAACTTAATATTTTGAACCTTGGTTATAAGTTTAACAAACTAGCCGGTTGAAATTGTATAGGAAGTTCCAAGTAGGGACCCTACACTAATAGATTGTTTAAACGATAAATAAAGTGAAAGATTTAATGGAAATCAAAAAGATTATGAACCCGTATAATGATATCAGTTAGAAAAATTTAATTCAGTCAGCCAAACTTATTACCAAGTATCAAGATCAACAAACTATATTTTATAGCTAGTTAATCTTAAAACCTGGTACAGTCAATTTCACACATGATGACTCGAGATAAATTAAATATTTCATGGAGGTTTACTTTTATCCCTCTCTGCCCCAAATCAGTAGCCAATGAATGTTCAGTATCCAAGGACCAATCAGAATTGAGCAGATTTTTTCTATTCCCAATATTTCACAATTTTCCATAAAGTGTTTGTTTCAAAATTAAATACTACATGTTATGCCTCATGGGATAGAGAATTTTTTGCTCTTTCAAATGAACTAAAAATCATTGCTGTGTCTTTAGTAATAACTGAGATAAAATAACTCTGTTATCTTATGGTGTACAGAAAAAAGAATAGCACCATTCTATTCATTTGGGTATGTTTCACTGAACACTTGGTTAATTTTCGTTTGGAGGATTGCTGCAATTTTGTCACCTTTGAAAGGTAGGCTAAGAGGTCGTCTTCTTTTTGATTTGGTTTTCCTTTTGGCGTGTAGAATTTAGACAGAGGATCATTGATTAATTCAATTCGATAGTCATTTGATAGGAATATTCTGATCAGGTTTTTTAATCCGCTTTACCATTCCCTTTTTGTTTTTCACTGTAATTATAATAACAGGTGAAGTAGCCTGTTTCTTGCCCACTCTGCTCGATTCATCACACTCAACCCGGTTTTATATTAAAAGTTAAAATAATCTGAACCAATGAAAGGGTGTGAAAATATTGACCAATAGAATTGTGGGAAAGACTTCAAAATTCAATGCAATAATTTCACTCTCTGAGCCTGTATAACTAACCTAAAAGATAACTAATCGTAAAATAACTATTTATAATAAATCTCTCATCAGATAAATAGGTTTTTTTGTTAATTATCTTATCTCTAGGATTTTTTCAGACTTGATCCTACACCGATTTTTTATTCTGATTATAATAAAGCATTAGAAAGAGCCTTTGAAAATTTCAAATTGAATCCACAGTCTGACTAAGCGAATATATAATGTATAGTAAATTTAATTTTCATTAACTCTAATTTCAGCAATTTTTATGAACAATTCATATTCATGCAAGAATAATAGGGAATGTATTCCATTGATATAAGGTGACTTTAACACCCCCATTACCTATAAGCTCAAGGGAATTTCAACCCAAGTGGGGGTGAAACAAACTGCTAAATGCCTTTACAGGGTTAATAATTACATATCAATGTACAGCTATAGAATCTCAAGCATACGTTGAACTAAGAGACTATGTTTTGCATGGGGATTAAAAGGGATTGGTTATACAATGGATTGAAAAATATGTTTAGTTATTGATTAAAATAATAACACGGGTGGTTGGGGGATTGCGATAAAATTTTGCGAAAAACTGATTGTTGTGTAAAATTTTACGCAGATTCTGAATCTGCTTCCAAAAATTTCCTAAGTTGCTCAGTTTTTGCGCAATTCGCGAAAAACCGAAATAGCACAATTTTCATAGTCGAGACTTGAATAAATCAATTTTTCGACTTGATCCTTAGACATTTCAGAGTCAAATTTGATATCATTTGAAAGAGCATAAAATTCTCTATAAGACGCTATCAAGTTTAAACGTGCTTTTGGAATAGATCATTCTCAAAATTGGTCTTAAAGTTGAAAAAAGATGAAAAATTAGCGAAAAATGCCATGCACTTTTTTGTTTTTACCCTTCAACAGGCTATCTTATTTTGATAAAATCTCAAATTTTAATGGGGGAAAGATGTGAAATTTATTTCTCTATCCAATGATACCTCGCATGACCATTTATCTTCTCTGATTCAGAAGTTATTTGAGGTTTTTTCATTAGTGATTTCACTCAATTTTTCTCGATTCTGATTGGTTCATTTTGATTAGCACAATAATTTCGTATAAAACTGAAGGATTTCTAATAAATGATTAAATCAGTATAGACAATAACAGGGATTTGTATATTTATAAAAATATTTACATTGAAGTTTTATCTGATTTTTTTATTTACAATTCTTGTATTATAAAATATTGTAAAACTGTTTTATCAAATTTAAATGTTCAGAATTTCTTCTACATTGTATGGTTTTACAAAGTTATTTGATTGAGTATAAAATAAATTTTGGGGGAGCAACAATATTCTCTATCTTTAATCTGTATTTTTTATAAACCAACAGTAATCTTGCGGAGCATTTCTTTTCTCTCCACAGGGTTTTCTCAATACCAGATTATTGTTTCTACGGAATCGAGATAGGAATTTTTTGAGGCTTTAAAATTATGAGCTCCAATTTGACTAGCAATAGTCAAAGATAACTTTGGGCTCTCGACAATTATGACAGGTCTTCGACATACATTTTGGTTAGTGATAAAAAATTTCAATATCTTAGAATAAACCATCATCGGATCCTTGATGTAGCAAGTAAAATTTTGAAGAATCTTCTTATTAGTGAAAAACAATTTTTTTTCAATAAGACCTGAGATATTTGCGATTGTTATGGCCTTTAAATAATAATTCTTCTCATGGTAAGAATTGTATTTATATTTATTTATTTTATCTTTTATAACTCAATAAAATCATACTTTCTAACAAAAAAATGGTAGTTTTCTTCCTGAATTAAAAAGATGTTGTTCTCTGGTTCATCTATATTTAACATAGTCTTGATCCTGATGGAATAATTCGATTTAATTCGAAGCTGAAATATTATAAATATGCTTACATTGTGTCGGTGGATATCAAGATCTTTGAAAATTTTTGTGATATAATTTTGAGATCCTTTAATACCTTCAACATTCAAAATTTCTGCTGCATTTATGATGGCATTTTTTACATGGGATCGCGGGATTATATATCCGCTATCAATGAAATTCATAATCTCGTTCTTAACATGGTTTTGGATCCTTGAGTATCGATCTTTGTAGTCATAATCTAGATTGATGACTATCTAATTTTTATCTGAAATCCATCTCTTCAATGTAGAAACACTGATTCCCTTTCTTTTAGCAAAAGCTTTGAAACCCTAGAGGGAGTTTTCAAATTCTATGAGAATTTGATACTTTTCACTGTTCGTGTAGTTTTTCATGTTAAATATCAGAAAATTGAATTTTAAAATCTATTTCATTTAAGTTAACTTGGCTTGATGGTTCTCTTCCCACCCCATTTTAAATTTTTGTATTTGGTGTATTCTCTTCTTCATTTAACATACTAGGGGTCTTTATATACAATGCTTGGGGGTCACTTAGTTCAACGTATGCTTGAGATTCTATAGCTGTACATTGATATGTAATTATTAACCCTGTAAAGGCATTTAGCAGTTTGTTTCACCCCCACTTGGGTTGAAATTCCCTTGAGCTTATAGGTAATGGGGGTGTTAAAGTCACCTTATATCAATGGAATACATTCCCTATTATTCTTGCATGAATATGAATTGTTCATAAAAATAGCTGAAATTAGAGTTAATGAAAATTAAATTTACTATACATTATATATTCGCTTAGTCAGACTGTGGATTCAATTTGAAATTTTCAAAGGCTCTTTATAATCTTTATAATGCTTTATTATAATCAGAATAAAAAATCGGTGTAGGATCAAGTCTGAAAAAATCCTAGAGATAAGATAATTAACAAAAAAAACCTATTTATCTGATGAGAGATTTATTCTAAAGATTTATTATAAATAGTTATTTTACGATTAGTTATCTTTTAGGTTAGTTATACAGGCTCAGAGAGTGAAATTATTGCATTGAATTTTGAAAAGTCTTTCCCACCCTATTCTATTGGTCAATATTTTCACACCCTTTCATTGGTTCAGATTATTTTAACTTTTAATATAAAACCGGGTTGAGTGTGATGAATCGAGCAGAGTGGGCAAGAAACAGGCTACTTCACCTGTTATTTATATTTGATAATATATATATATGTTGTGCCGAATTTGGATAATTTGCCGATTATGCATAATCTGCAAGAATTCCATTACCGATTTTGGATAATAATACATTTCAGGGTGGAGCGGACATCCATCTATGCATATCGTGTATGCGATATGTATTTAAGCTTTATCATAAATATTAAAAGGTTCAACATGTCTTTTAACTAAAATTTTTTATTTATAAAATTAACGGTTATTTATGATGAATTTAATTCTTATTTTCAGTGTTTTATCTTATAAAACAACCGACCATACACAATGTATTACACAAGGGTCCTGTCTAGAGTATGATAGAAATAAAGGAGGAGAAATTATTGAAGCTTGAGTAATAAAATTCATGTGCTAAAATATAAAAACCTTATAAAAATTTTTCAAAGGTCAGGAGTCAACACCTTTCAGAATTTTTTACATTATGTTCTGCACGCGTAATTAAATTATGGTGCCTAAAAAATATCTTCAACATAATACGTATAAATTCCAGTAGGCTTGTAAAAACCTCTATAAAAACCTCGATAAGTTAACAAGTTAGAATTCTACTAGAAAAATTGATTTCAGAAAACCCTGTTAGTATAAGAGCTGCGAATACTGGTCAGTCACGATCTGGAGGACAAGGTTTTTTAGATGCGATTGTCTAAACGGATGCAACTCAAGAATGTGCAAATGTATAAAAATTCTTGTTCTGTGTAATTCGAAGTGTCATCAAAAAATAAATTGTGAAAATAAGAATTAAATTCATCATAAATAACTGTTAATTTTATAAATAAAAAATTTTAGTTAAAAGACATGTTGAACCTTTTAATATTTATGATAAAGCTTAAATACATATCGCATACACGATTGCATAGATGGATGTCCGCTCCACCCTGAAATGTATTATTATCCAAAATCGGCAATGGAATTCTTGCAGATCATGCATAATCTGCAGGTTTGATTGCCGATGTTGTGGATTATGCATAATCGGCAAATTATCCGAATTCGGCACAACATATATATATAATTTGAAACTGATATTATTCCACCCCGTGCTCAAGTATTAACCCCCTCGATTTTTTTGAGAATTTCTACATTTGTTCTCAGATAGTTCTAAGAATAGATTTTTACATAAATAAAATCCTCTCTATCTGTTTATTACTATAGTCTGTTCGAGAATTGTAATGTTGATAGTTTAAAAAATTGAGCTGTACTTTACCTTCTACTTATAAGTAATAATTATTAATGATCTATCTTCTAATTTTTGAAAATTTAGTCTAGAAGCTTCTACTTTATGTAATTATCCCTTGATTTTAATCTTTATTCATTACTACTACACAGTATAACAAATTTTAACTTTTTGTTAATAACCGACGTGGAAATTTCAATAGAGATTATTATTCTGATCTCAAATCTCAATCTGCAAGTAACTTTTGTTAAGAACCGGAAGAGTATTAGCTGTAAAGTGGATAATTTTGATTAGTTGTTTTTCAATTCAACTATGAATGAATTAAAATTAAGTTTTTATTCGGGTATAACTATCTTTTCTTTATCAAATTGAGTATAGTTTCTTTTATAGGAGTTCATACATAGAAGTTAATAAAAATTTATACTAGATACTTTTTTGTCAACCACAATAATATTCTGGTCGTATACAACCAGAAGAGTTGGTTAAATTTTATCAATGAATTCATTAATTTTTATCTTGAAATTGAAATGAAAAAAAACTCTACGTTGTACTTTAAATTTCATAATTTATAATATTTGATAGATTTCTAATTTTTATTTAAAGAGAGAAAATGAATAGGAATAATGGCAAATCAAAAAATAAGCAGCGTGATGAATTAATTGAAGCTATTAATGATAAACATTTAACTTTTGAAGCCTTCCTCGAAATGCGAGATAGCCTCTGCAATCGAGATAAACTTGGAGACGACTTCAATGATTGCTTCTTTCTCAATTTAAGATTTCAAGACAAAAATCACCATGAGTACATTTTACATTTCTGTTTGCAACTTCACTCTCAAAGAAACAAAAGATTCCAGAGAGAATCTACTAAGGAAAAAAAGATTATTTCTTGTTATAGATATTTCTTGGACGAAAGTAACATTTGCGGTAAACTTTTTGATCTTTCTGAACCGGAAATTTGCCTTATAAAATTAGACACGAGATGCATGAAACTTTATGAAAAATACATGGATTGTCAGGTATCTTGTGGAGATTTCGAGAATTACTGCATCGAAAATAAAGATTTCTTCTCCACATGCTTTTTAAGATATGTCATTATAACCATTATGAAATCAAGGATAAAATTCACAGAATTATTTCAATTTCTTCAGCGACACATCGACATTTTCGACAATGATACATTTGATATCAATAAATATTGGGACATGCCACAATATAAAAAATGCATTAATAAAATAGTAGAAAATCATAATAGTCAAGATATATCTCATTGCATATTGATCTGTGAGAAGTATGTCGTATTCATCTGTTTAACTTACAAGTAAGTATTTTTCATGAAATTTCTCTCTTAATTATGGATTTTATTTTTTTATAAAATCCATAAATTCCGAAATTAATCTAGAATTATTAATCTAGAAAATGAATGAAAAAAATGAGAAAATCATTCATTTCAGTTAACCGCTGATTTTATCTGAGCAATAGACGAATTCATAAAGAAAGGCGATGCCAGGTTTTTTTTTAAAGGATAGCGCTTTATTTCGTGGCATACTCATCAGCTTTTACAGCTATACATATGTTGTACGCAAAAAGTGAAGTTCCACCAAAAGTGAAGATATATATATCTTCATTTTCGGCGTGCGCCAAAGTTGAAAATTTGCCAAAATTGAAGATATGAGTATCATCACTTCTGACGTGCACCAAAAATGAAGTATTTTTCAGGTCTATGTAAAGTGTACACAGTATATATTGTATATCTCCCCCTTTTCACACAAAATCAATATTAAAGTATATTACACACATTGAAATTCTCCTATTCTTCGTACACACCTCATAAAATGGTTTGTCAAAAAGAAGGCTAGGAGGGTCACCTGCAAATTAAATATTATAATTGGTCACTACTTATGAGTAATCACGAAAAAGTTTATAGGAAATTAACATAAACTGGAGTCTAAGTTATTTGAACTTTTTTCAAGTTGGTTGTAACATCTTGGTATCACTCTAAAATCATTGAAAGAAGAGACTAAATATGAAGTGATTTAGAAAAAAATTTATTGAAAATTATAAATCTCAGAAATAGCATGTAGAGTAGCCTGATAAATATTATCTGGACTATTCCTACGAAATAGGTACATCATTAAATAACTATCTAACAAGTTTCTTCGCTTGTTCCTGACATTTCCAGCTTCTCTCTTGGCTGCATCCTAGATTGGCTCGATACGGTTGGCGTGGAAGCCTTCTTCACAAACTCGTATTTGTGGCATACTGTTTTATGCTCGTAACCCTCCTGGCCAAGTTTCTTGTATGTTCATCAGAAACAATAATGGAACCAGAGATGATCCTGTCTTTGATTATTCGAAGAAGAGTGGTTTTCTTCCTATTTTCCACTATCTGCATAAAAACCTTGCCATCTTCATCTAGTCCACCAAAGACCCATGTTTGAAGTTACTAAGATTTGCCCTCGATGGTATTTTCGCTGACAAAAAAAAGACTCGTCAATATGAATTAATATTGAAGTATTGTCATACAGGTGAATATGGAGAATTCGGTGTATTCTTGGTATATTCTAATAATCTACCAATCCCCCTTTAGTTATGCTAGGGTTTAACACGTAAAAATGATTTATTCAACTCTGATTGGTCATGGCATTCCCCCCCCTAAAATGAAAATTTTCGTTGAACTTCTTTTGAACCGTTACCTTTATTTCTTTTATTTTATCTATGAAGTCGAAGGTGTCTTTGTTGATATGTTCACTTATAAGAACTGGTTTTAATAATTTGCGATTCCGTGTGTTGCTAGTTGACTCATATCTGAAATTGGTCTGAATTTTATGGTTTCTGGATCATCGTCCAATGACATTTTGTGTACTTTGGTTTTCCGTATTGCCGATTTGGGTCGCTATTCGTGATTCTGAGTTCTCTGAACTTGATTTCATTGATCAATTTGTTTGCTAAAAACAATTTTGGTTCGGCTTTGCACTTGTTTTCCAAGTTTTTGGGGTTATTTTCTTTTTTGTTTTGGTGAAATTTCCTCTTTCATTGATAAGATCTAGGCTGATTCCTTTGTCTAAACTTGTTACTCTACTTCTCTTTTGAGTATATTTATGGCTGTTATATGTATTTTCTGGAGGAAGGGAAATTGTATTTTCTCTTCCATAAAATCTGCACATATAGCTGCAATATTTATTTGGAAGCTTTCGAATACTTCACTTGTGCTTGGTTTGTGGTTTTTGATTTGAAAAGAGGACTGATAATATCCTTGTTTATTAATGCGAAATGAATTTTGGGAAGAAATGAAATCCACAGGCTCTAAAAAATCTTTAAATCTGTAGTTAATTGTTGAACATCTAATTTGAGTAAATTTATAAAATTAATTTAATCAAAGGAGTATTCATCGGACACTAAATGTTTTTGTACACAAAGATCAGGTTTGAGCTTCGATATGGAATGACTTGGCAGAGGATGGCAAAACTTCCCTCATTCGCTAAATGCCCGTCTCATGGAGGTGATTCTGTAATGCGTTAAATTTTATATTTATAAGTATTTTATTCTTCATAAAACACATGTATACAGGATTTCTGGCTCTATTTACCAATTAATTTTAGAGGCTCTATTCGCCGAGAATATTTAATTTTAATTTAATTTTCAAGAAATATTCAAGCAATCGAAGATTTAAAAAAAGAAATTCTTAGCGATAAATGTGACTTGGAGCAATTTGAAAATAAGATTGCAGACCTTTGCTCAAAAGAAGTACTTGGTAATTGTTTCAGTGATGTTTTCTTTTTATCTCTGCCATTGAGTATTACTTATAAAGAGAGATTTTTACGATTTGAAATTCTTCTCGATCTTCACTCCGGGAAAGAAAAACTGTTGCAGGATCTATGTTTACCAGAAATTAAGATGATGGCATGTTATTGGTATTATCTGACTCAAAGTAACATTTGCAATGAACTTCTAATATATTCTGATGAGGAATATGCTTTTATAAAATCTTCAAACTTATGTGAGAAAATATTCCAATTTTTTTTGTTCTGCAAACGCTCTCAAGAGGAGTTCGAATCATGTTGCTCGACAGAATGGTGTAAATTAGATCTTGTACAGAAAAACACTTGCTTGATTTTAATGCAATCACGAATCTGTAATCCTTACGTGAGAGAGTTTGTTAGACAGAATCAAGATTTCAACCTATCAAGTAATGAGAGTAGTGGATTATCGGAAAAAATTAAGAAATTGGAAATTTATCAAATTTTAGAAAAATTATTCAAGATTTGTCTTGAGTCTTGTGAACTCTCACACGAACTCCTTATGGGAAGAAAATATTTGTTCACTTTCTTCTGGAATTATTTTTCTTGGTGAGTGAAATATTATTCATTATAATTCTAAATAACTTATCCTTTTTGTTCAGAAATGCAAATCAATCACACAGTCTTACTTATCAAAAATTATTTTTTTTCTACTCAATGATATTTTCTACTTTTGTAGAGAATTTCTTCTTAAAAAATTTCTACAATATTATTCGGTGTCAATGAGAAAATTTCACAGAAGCATTATTTTCGAAAATTTTTTACGCTTTTGATACTTCAAGAACTACTGTATCCTTATTAAGTTAGCTTTTGTTCCTACGAGGTGCTCAAAAAGGCATAAAATTGAGTTGAAGTTGAAGATTTTCGAAATAAAATGCGTTCACTTGTAAAATCTAAATTTTTCAAATTATTTTTGTCTTTGAGATGATTATCAATATCATCCTTAACTTTGGAAATGCTTTTGATCATTTTTTCTATAGAAATGCGATGCCTGATATTATGAAGAAATAAGTACTTTATTTCATGCATACTCTTTAGTCTTTACATGCCAATATAAAAACATTAATATTACAATGAGAGCAAGGTACCATCTGATTGGTTGGCTTTTCTTCAAACATATACAATATATGATGTAATTACAAGTGTGAAAATGACTAATACATTAAAAGTCCATCCCCACCTGTACATTGTAGGGAGTGTGTATAGACATACATTTGACTTCCAATGAATACTAATGTATACAGAGATTAATGAATATACAAGTACAAGTGACAATCCATTAATGAAATAATATACAATATATACAATATCTGATTATTTAAACAATTGGAAAATAGTGAAGTATCATTTGTTACATTTTATGGTTTTTTTAATTTAACATTGTGACAAAAATGTTAAGATAGAACTTTGTTTTAAACTTCTATCTACTGATCGAGCCCTTGGTTTGGATCGCGTTTCATTTGTCTTAATGCTATGTGTCATTTTCAAAATTGGCCTAGGCAATATCAAAGGCTGCACAAATTTCTTCTGTACACACAGACTAGGCTTTTCTTTTTGTATCAGTAAGGCTTCAGCTTTTTTGAGGGCTGCTACATTGTTTCCTGTTTGTCTAAAGATTATTTCAAAGTTGTCAGGGGAAACCGTTTCATCGCAATCCTTAACGTGTTACCTAACCGCTCTAGAGCCAGTGTACAAATGTTCGGCCACTCTATCTCCAAGTTTTCTTGTGGTGTGACCAATGTATTCAGCTTGGCAAAAAAATTTGAACTTATACACAACTAAAGATTCTGACGATGGATTTGGTCTATCTATTGTTTTGTTTGAGAACAGCTTTTTTGATTTAAAGATGAAAAAATTATTTTTCATGATCAATTTTTAAAGCATACATGATTCAATAGATGATAAAATTCTCTACCTGTTAATTCATCAGTAAATCTTTATACGATTACAGTTATTTTTACACACATAAATGCTATTCTTCATTGATATTGAAAACGAAGAAACATTCCGTTCATTTTTTGATCGAGTTTATCTATTTAACTTTGAATACAATTTTAATTCAATAATTTGTAACTGATTCCTAATATCATTGGTTAGTTGTGCAAACGTTGAGAGCATAATAAGTGAAAAAGGATGCCGAAAGTGTGAGGAATAAGCGCTTTATTTCAGGCATACTCATCAGCCTCTTCATAATAGGTGTGAGAAGACAATCTCCATCAAGTTATATTCACAAGGATATAGTAATAACCAGTGACCACACTTAGCTAGTAGGTTTAATGTATACTTTATGTTCATGATTACACATAAATGAGTTCATTTTTTTATAACACTATGTGAAAAGGTTTCTTTATACAAAAAGGAAATAATCACTGTATAAGTTGATTCTGAAAATTCTTTTGATTATTGGCTTGAACTGAAATATTTTGTGATTTTATTATTGCTTGTAATAATATCTGAATTTCTATTTCTCTTCC
>SSNU01000018.1:0-16982 GCA_012064415.1 Gyrodactylus bullatarudis | reverse complement strand
TCTAAGTTGATCATAAAGCGTGGCATCTATGACTTTGTTGGATTTCATCTCTTTCAACATTGCATTCACTTTCTTTTCGAAAATTTGTGGTTGAAAATCTTTTGTTTTCGTTCTGGTTCTAATGAATTTGGTGCCATCCTGTAGGATTTTATACATTCCTATATTGTAATCCTCTCTTTTGATGAGAGCCAACCCCGTTCGTTTATCTAATTTTGTTAGAATTGTGTCTTTTCTTCTTTTCAATCTTTCCAGTGCTACTCTATGTCGTTTTTGAAAAAATGGAAATTCCACTTTCTTGCTTGCATACTCCGTGCAAAGTGCGGTTATAGTTGTCTGAAATCTTTCTGATACTTCCTCTTCCAATTCATTCTCGTTCTTTATTTGCTGGTAAAGGTACTCCATTCCCATTTTCGTTTCTAACAATATATTCTTTTCATTAGGAATACAATTTTATCAAAAGTGAAAATCCAATTCTGTTCAAACAAAAGAAACTGGTCAAACCTTTAGGACTTAGTTGGCCTAATACGAACAGTGGAAACAGAGAATTACAAACAAACAGTCAACCGGTAGAGACAAGGAAGAGAAATAGAAATTCAGATATTATTACAAGCAATAATAAAATCACAAAATATTTCAGTTCAAGCCAATAATCAAAAGAATTTTCAGAATCAACTTATACAGTGATTATTTCCTTTTTGTATAAAGAAACCTTTTCACATAGTGTTATAAAAAAATGAACTCATTTATGTGTAATCATGAACATAAAGTATACATATTATGTAATATAACTATAATAGATGTATGAATACCTTTTAGGTAGCATGTATTTTCCAGAGGTACTCTCACCCTAGGGTGGGAATACCAATTAATGTACCAAACATCCAAAAAACAATGTGATAATATACAGATTACCCCGCCCCCAAACACCTAAAGAGAGCCAATCAGATAAATTTTTAATTTTCTTTGTTTTTTTGTACTATATATCTGGCATGTAAGAGGCTGATGAGTATGCCTGAAATAAAGCGCTTATTCCTCACACTTTCGGCATCCTTTTTCACTTATCAATTCAATAATTCTTTTCTTGGGATATATTGGGATATATAATTTTGATAAAAAAATTTGGAAAATTCTGGTAATTTATCGTCATATATATCTCTTCAAAAATGGGCAAATTAAGGAAATAAAATCCTAGTAAAAGGGGAAAATCTTTAAAAAAATTAGTTCCAAGATTATTCAATTATGTTACGTCAGCTATTAAAGATATATGAAGTATTAGGTTGTGTGAAAAGTTCTCGGAAAAATTAGTCACTTATGTTGAATGAAATTTTTTATTTACAAAGTTTAATGAAATATACACATATTATATATCAAAATATTCCCCATTCTTTTCTACACATTTTTGCCACCTTTTTGAGAGCATATCTATGCCTCTTTTCCAAAATTCTTGAGGTTTTTGAGCAAAATAAGCGTCAACAGAATTCAAAACCTCTTCTCTTGAGTTGAAGATTTTCCCTTTCAGATGATGTTGTAGTGAACGGAAAAGATGATAATCTGTCGGAGAAAGATCTGGACTATAAGGTGGATGTTCCAGTACATCCACATTGGACTCCTCAAAAAATCTTTTTGCCTGTTGAGAAACATGCGGTCTGGCATTATCCTGCAAAAAGATTATTCTTCCGAATCGAGGGTATAACTCCCTCAACTTCTCTTGCATTGCCCTAAATGACTGGATATAGTGATCAGTATTTACAGTCTGATTAGGCTCCAATAGTTCGTAGTGAATAATTCCTCTACGACACCAGAAAATTGTGATCATCACCTTCTTTGCAAACCGATTTGGGTTCGGTTGAGTGCACTTCTCACCAACCTTATGCCATGATCTCTTGCGGCTAGGATCCTTCAGGAATATCCATTTTTCATCTGTTGTGATGACACTATTCAGAAAGTTGTCGTATCTCAAGCGATGAAGAAGTCTTCTGCAACATTCGACTCTCTTTCTCTTCTGAGCATCAGTGAGATCATGAGGCACAAATTGATCGAATGAATTCGTGAAATTCTCTTCACGTAAGACACGTACAACCGAAGAAAAGGACACGTTTAAATCAGCAGAAATTTCTCTTGATGACAAATGAGAATTCTCTTCGACTTTCTCAACAATAGCCTGTCTTGGGATGGTTGAAGGGCGGCCTTGTCTTGGTTCATCATCAAAGTTCGTTTTTCCACTCTTGAATAAACCATACCACTTTTGAACCGTAGACATTGAAACAACTCTACCAAGACCTCTTTCCATTAATCTGAAAGCTTCTGATGCAGAATTACCGATGCTAAAGTTGAAGTAAATGATCGCTCGGATTTGTGAGTCAGAGAAATTCATGTCTTTATCAGTATATTTTGAATACTCAATAGATTTAAAGATATAAACAAATTCTGCAGATTTTGCTGAATATTTTCGTATATAGTTTATATTTATTGATTAAAGAACAGATTCAAAATCAAAAGTTGAAAATTTTTCACACAACCTAATAGAAAATCTTGAAAAAAAACTTTGTTAAGCCAGTAATAGGCACAAATGTCGAAATTCGAAATAGGGCAAATTCAAAGACTAGGGGTCCAACAGAGTATGAAATGCTTTCAAGTCAAATTGAACCTAGATTTGAGTGTCTTGGTGTTAAGATTTGAATTGTCACAAAGTTTGTCAGAGGGATTAAACTATACGAGTCGACTTAATCACGAACACATGTAGCTTGAGGAAACATGAGGATAATATTGTATTCAGAGATAGTAATAAATAGAGAGCAATATTCAAGTGAAACCTTGTCTTTGTCAATTAGAGAAAGAAAATGTGAACAACTTCAGTATCCTCTACCAGGCCAACCTGATTGATCCATGTCCTGTCAGGGAAAAAGAGCTGAGTAAGGCAGAAGCCCACTTTATAAACAAACATAGCATAGATCTTTTGGGGTATTCTGTTCGTTGCCTCTGGGTCGGTTTCTATGAGGTTTTGGGTGTTCCGTTAGTTTTTCCTGTATGAATTGAACTTTTTCTTTAAAGGGGACGTTGGTGAAAAGGGTGGTCACATCAAACGAGACCATCTGCCCCTCGAAGGGATTCTTGTTTCGTAGGCTGGAAATAAAATTGGAAGCATTAACTACAGAATGGGGACATAGAAAGTCTCTCAGGGGTTTGAGATCATCTGCAAGCCATTGAACTAATCCGTGCTGGGGACTAGGTGTCATTTCAAGGATCATTCTGAATTTCAGGTCATCAATTTCTTTGTGAACTCTAAGGAGTAAGTAGAATAAACAGGATCCGGGTCCTTTTGTGCGGATGTTTCGGGCTGCCTTAGAGGAAATGATTTGCTTCTCCGAAAGCGAGTCGATCTTTTGGATACGAGTCCTAATAAGGACGAAACGCGTATACATCTGTCACCGCGAGTTGAATATTATTTGACTCTCTTATGGAATTGACACTTGCTTATCCGAACTCTAACATCTAGGTGTGAGACGACAATCTCCATCAAGTTAGATTCACAAGAATATAGTAATAACCAGTGACCACACTTAGCTAGTAGGTTTAATGTCTAAAAACAATGTAATTTCTACTTTGTGCTTATATTGAAAATTATAGTTTAATCTTATCTCTTATTTCGAAGTTTGAATCGAAATCCTTCATGATTTCTTTTTAAGTGACAGACACTATTTCAATAAAGAGATTTATTTTTAAAAATCGATGTTGAAAATAAAGGTATTATTTTATGACCGAATAAGAAAAATAATACGTAATATGACTTAATAACTTTGGACCCTGAGGTCCAAATCAAAAATGGCCAGATAAAATATGCATTTAAGACATTTAGTTATATTCTAATTTTGAGCAAATAAATACATACTAAATCTGAAACTAATCTAATTAAAATAAATATGATACTAATATCAATTAAATACAATTTATATTGGCTTGAATTAAATATCAGGGAAGTGGTTTTTTCATATTAGATTTTAAGCTCGAAAATGAATTTTGCCAATTAAAGGCTAAACTTTTCCGATAACCCTTGAATCCTGAACCTTATAAATGAGAATGAAAGCTCTAGTTATAAATTATAATAACTTATAATAAATTAGGCTTTTATTTAGTACATGCAAGACACAAAAATTATTTAAATCGAGAGAAGTAAAATTTAGCTTGGTGATTCACAAACGATGCCTGGTAAAAGTCGTTACCAAGATTAATCTATATCCGTTTTAGTGATTTTTCCCAAAGATCGTAAGTTTTATTGATATTTTTGATGTTTTACTCCTCATTTTGATACAGTAGTGCCTCTGTAATGGATTCAGAAAATTATATCCCTCTTCTCTCTATCCTTAAAATACTCTGAATATTCTTGTCATTACATAAATGTAGACATGATATTGTCTTTCAATCTCAAAATTTAGTTTCAGCTGTAAAAGCTAGCTTGTAATTAGAGAGTTGAAAAATGGAAAGACCCGCCCAACAACGATAAGAAAATGGGACAGACATGGCGGGCAACTAAAAATTAAAACTTTAATAAAAAAGCAGCGCAATTATCAGATTGAAATCAAATTCAATTTTTACCGAATCAACCTCCTATCCTCCCCATTCCTCCCGAGCAACCAACCAACCGATATTGACCAACGGAAGGGCTCAAGTTTATGTATTGTAATAGTATTTATGTCGTAACCGGAGTAGAGTCTGAAGACACCTGGCGAAATATAACATCTATATCTAAAATATACGTCTGTCTTATCTTACCTTCCTAATGAGTTCAGAAATCAATAACATTAAATTTTAATCAAATATTGGATCTCATTAATTATTTATAGTGATTGTTACGAAAGATTGTAAGTTTTATTTGTATGTTTGATGTTCTCCTCATTTTGATACAGCAGTGCCTCTGTAATGGATTTGGATCCTTAAAATACTCTGAATATTCTTGTCACTAAATGAAAGTAAACATGACATGAACTCTGTCTGTTGAGGTATTCTTTTATCCTAATATTTATACTTGTTGCTTTGATTCACAAGTTTGGTCAGTTTCCTTTTTAAATCATGACCAAAGTCAATTGAAAGTTAATCTGGTTAGATCTACTATGTCAGCTACTATAAATATTTAAGACAACAGAGTGTAAATTCTTGATATTTTTCTGAAATAAAATATATTATTTCTATCTTATGTAATGATTCTATATTTTTAGTGTTAAGAATTAAACTTGAAGAAACTTCCTTAAAATAAAATGATTTTGAAATAAAAGTTTTTTATTCAAAATTAAAATAAATATAAATTGAATTGTTATCAATTGTAAGATATTCAATATTGAAAAGACTTAATTAAAATATTTTTCAAAATTAAATAGAAATATGGATTCACGAGAGAGAGTGAAATACTTATTTAAAGAATATAGAAGAAAATAATTATAATTAAGATAAAATATCTGTAAAATCTTATGTATTAGATTCTTGCTTATTATATATATTTGTATCAGAAGGTGAAGTCCTATCTAAAATGAAGTGCTAGGTATAGAGGAACACGTTGTAGTTGGAAAAAAATTCTTTCTATCCCTAACTTCTTAATGCTGTATACAAATTACTATATTCAGAATAAGTATTATATTTCGTACATCATTGAAAAGAGAATTTTTTCATCTTTCTTAACTAATAACTGAGATAAAATATCTCGGAAACCTTCGTGTTGAAAAACAGATAGCAACATTCGAAAGGGCATTACAAATTCGGATAAGCAAGTGTCAATTCCATAAGAGAGTCAAATAATATTCAACTCACGGTGGCAGATGTATACGCGTTTCGTCCTTATTATGACTCGTCAGTACACCATAGCACTAGGTAGTGGTTAGAAGCGTTGCCTCACAACGTTGAAGACCCTGGTTTGAATCCAGGATATGGCGTACTGACGAGTCCTAATAAGGACGAAACGCGTATACATCTGCCACCGCGAGTTGAATATTATTTGACTCTCTTATGGAATTGACACTTGCTTATCCGAACTCTAACATCTAGGTGTGAGAAGACAATCTCCATCAAGTTAGATTCACAAGGATGTAGTAATAACCAGTGACCACACATAGCTAGTAGGTTCAATGTCTAAAAACAATGTAATTTCTACAAGTTGCTTATTTACAAAATCATTTTTGTTGAAACAATGAATCTTGATGCATTTTTGACACGTCATGCAGCATAACAATCACATTTTACCATGCCACGCAAACCAGTATCTTCATACCTTAAAATCAAGAAATATATCGACAACTTCCCGCGTGAATTCAGTGAATCTACAGAAGGATGCTTATACTGCTTATTATGGGAAGTAATCGTTCGGCATGACAAGAATTTCTTCCTCTCTCAACATAGAGAAACTGGTAAACATATGGGGGCTTGTGTTTCTGGTTGAGAGAAATACCTCATACGATCATCATGGGTGTCAAAATCTTTTTGGTTGCTTTGGGGGGATGAATCTCAGATAAATGGATGTAAATATACAAATTCCTGTTATTGTCAATACTGATTTAATAATTTATTCAGTTTTAATACGAAATTATTGTGCTAATCAAAATGAACCAAACAGAATCGAGAAAAATTGAGTGAAATCACTAATGAAAAAACCTTGAATAACTGCTAAACCAGAAAAGATAACTGGTCATGCGAGGTATCATTGAATAGAAGAATAAATTCAACATTCTTTCTCCCATTAAAATTTGAGATTTTATCAAAATAAGATAACCTAATGAAGGGTAAAAACCAAGAAGTGCATGGCATCTTTTTTATACTTCACTAGTTGACACAAAATTTAAATCAGAGCTGTTGAAAGATGATGCATTTTTGATAGCCGATTAATCTCAGATAAATGGATGTAAATATACAAATTCCTGTTATTGTCTATACTGATTTAATAATTTATTCAGTTTTAATACGAAATTATTGTGCTAATCAAAATGAACCAATTATTTTATTTATATGAATATCATTCTCATTTTCAGTTCTGGATTAGCTTAACAACAATTTAATTAGTAACTAATAATTAGGGCGGTAAAAATGCTAAATTTTGCTAATTTGAATATCGTGCTCAGAATCTTCCTCTCATCATATCACTTTATACAGACTACAAATATTAAATAAGACAACGAAGCTGATACCAGATCGAAACAAGGACCAGATTCCCTGGCTTGAAAGAAAGGGGGTGGTCTACCAGTTCAAATGCAAATGTGGTGCATCGTATGTTGGACAAACAGTGAGACCCGCGAAAGCAAGGTTCAAGGAACATTTGACTAAGGGGAACAAGGGGTCAGCAGTACAAGAGCATCTTGAAGCTACAAATCACACGGCAGATGTGAACAACTTCAGTAACTATAAACAATACTCCTTCTTTCGTGTTATCTAAAAATACTACTATTTCTCTTTTTCTACAAAATATAAGATCCTTATTTTCTGTCTATTTTCTTCTAAAAGCCTTTATATCAAACACTCAATATGATTTATACTGTTTTACTAAGACATGGCTGCACGACTCTCACTCCGATAATGGTCTCAACTTTGATGGTTATGTTTTTATAAGATCTGACAGAGTTGGCGATAAACATGGAGGAGTTATATTTTTTATAAAGAAATCATTTGATATTGTGTCATCAACCTGTTCCTCTATTAATACGAATGAACTTCTAAACTGTGCTATTAAACTAAATGAGCAAAAAAATTTAAACATTATTCTAATTAATAGAAAACCTAATAATACAATTAGTGATGATCCCTCCTTAATAAACTCTGTAAATTATTTAGTAAATACAGGCAGTGAAATCATAATTCTCGGAGATCTCAACCTTCCTAACGAAAATTGGAATGATCCCAATACTCTATTGGGAACATACCTCTATAGCTTAGGATTACATCAAAGAATATATACTCCAACCAGACTAAACAATATCCTTGATTGCATTTTAACTGAACAAAAGTGTATGCCATGATAACTTTTCCAAACATTGAAATCTTATACGATGTAACCGATATAGATAAATATTTTTAATTCACTGATTTTAATACTATTAAAGCCGTAACAAATGTAAATGATAACCTCTTATATAAATAAGAAAGGATGCCGTGAAAATTTTTGAGGAATAAGCGCTTTATTTCAGGCATACTCTTCAGCCTCTTACATGCCAAATATATAGTAAAAAACAAAGAAAAATATAAATAAATCTGATTGGCTCTCATAATGATCAGGGTTGGAGGGCATTTGCATTGTCTGTCGAGTTATCACATTGTCATAATTGTATGGCTTTTGAGATGATTGACACTACCCACACTAGGGTGGGTCACATTTCTCATGCATATATGATATGAAAGTATACAAGGTCAGGCATAAACTTAGAGTGTAGTGTAATCTTTACATATGGGGTCTGTGTAAAGTATACATTGTATATAGCATTGATCATCATGATAACAATAATAATGTTGGAACACATGTAATAAGTCAGGGATACTATAGATTTCACTCTCAATTTTGTTGGCTGAAGTATTTGGTAATTTTGTTAGAGTTATTTTCTACATCTGAACGCCTCATTCTTTTCCTTGATTCTTGAGGTTGGCTACTAGCCTGACCTGAGGATGCATTTCTATTGTTCACATTTGGCCAATTAAGACCAAGCGGTTTTATTATTTTCTTCTGTTTGCATAGGCTAGGGTTTTCTTTCTTGATGAAGAAGGCTTCGGCGGTTTTCAAAGTATTGACATTCTTCCCAGTTTGTCTATAGAGGATATAAAAGTTCGATGGGGAAGCTTTTTTGTTACATACTTTAACATGATCTCTTATGGCCGTGTTACCAGTGTAGAGATGTTCCTCAACTCTGTCTTCTAGTCTTCTAGTTGTATGTCCAATATACTCTTCTTTACAAGGACATTTGAACTTATAAACTACAAATGACGATTTACTATAATCCAATAAGTCTTTAGATTCATTAGTAAACATCTTATTTGTCTTGAAAATGAATCTGACTTTCTTATCAGGAAACGATGTTTGGAATATCTGGTTCACTTTTTGTTTCAAGAAAGTGCTGTGGTTGTCCCCCATGAAAGGCACTCTTAGATAAATGTGTTGGCTCTCTTCCTCTTCTCTTTTGTCCTCATCATTAGAATCCATATTATTAAGAATGAATTGTCTTGGATAATTGTTGCTCATAAATACCTTTATGAGTTTCTCTTTCTCCTGTTCCCAATTCTGATCCGAAACAAGCTTTTTAGTTCTAAAAAATAAGGATTTCACTAAACCTCTTTTGTAGTTTAAAGGGGCAAATGAATTATAATTCAACAATTTTCCCGTAAAAGTCTTCTTTCTGTGGATAGACCTACTGATGGTACCATCTTCCATTCTTTTCATGTAGATCTCTAAAAAGGGCAAACCACTTTCTTCTTCCTTTTCCATAGTGAAACATATATTTTGGAGATTTGTAGATGACACCTTACTACTAATCAAGAAGGATGTAGATGAAAATATTCTTCTGACCCAATTCAATACTGCCAATTAAATGCTCTCACCGTTTGCACAACTGACTGATGATATAAAAAGTCATTCTCATACCCTAGATGATAACCTCTTAACTGCCGATAACTTTCTATAACATTATTCTTACATCTTCTCGCTAGCTACAACAACTAAAGAGAAAATGAATTTCGATCAACTAGTCTATAGAACCAACGTTACATTAAAAAATAAACTCAAGAAATGCCTTTCACTTACAAGATCTTCTGAGCTAATAATGGACACACAAAAACAAATCGAAATATTATATAAGCAAGAATACGATAGAGTTGAGAAAAAAATCCCAGAGCAAATTAAAAGAAAGCCCAAACAAGGATATTTTTATCTAAATAAATATTTCATATAATTTGTGAGGCCTAGTGGTTAGAAGCGTTGCCTCACAACGTTGAAGACCCGGGTTCGAATCCAGGCTATGGTGTACTGACGAGTCCTAAAAAGGACGAAACGCGTATACATCTGCCACCGTGAGTTGAATATTATTTGACTCTCTTATGAAATTGACACTTGCTTATCCGAACTCTAACATCTAGGTATGAGAAGACAATCTCCATCAAGTTAGATTCACAAGGATATAGTAATAACCAGTGACCACACATAGCTAGTAGGTTTAATGTCTAAAAACAATGTAATTTCTACTTTGTGCTTATTCAAAAAAACCAGTGTGTAGGTGGTGTCAATACTATCGGAGTGTTGAGTGATAGGAGACGAACGGGGGTTCTGGCCTAGTGTTTAGAAGCGTTGCCTCACAACGTTGAAGACCCGGGTTCGAATCCAGGCTATGGTGTACTGACGAGTCATAATAAGGACGAAACGCGTATACATCTGCCACCGTGAGTTGAATATTATTTGACTCTCTTATGGAATTGACACTTGCTTATCCGAACTCTAACATCTAGGTGTGAGAAGACAATCTCCATCAAGTTAGATTCACAAGGATATAGTAATAACCAGTGACCACACATAGCTAGTAGGTTTAATGTCTAAAAACAACATTTGTGAGTTTTGCTAAATTTAATAAATTACTGAAAAAATCAAGAAAGAAAAACACTAAAGATTTTTACAAAATTAGCATGAATATACTTATAAGTAGCCATACAAATTTTATTCACAGTATTTATAAACTTTTTCAAAACTTATTTTTTTCCTACACCATTCCTGACTATATACTACTATCAAAAGTTATTCCCATACCTAAGCCTAATAGTAATGAATTTAGACCAATAACATTACAAAATACTCTTATGAAGATTATTGAGTTAATTCTATTTGTCAACATAATTAATTAAATAAAATTGATCCAAATCAGCATGATTTTTGTCGAGGAAAATCATGCGAAACAAATATATTTGATTTTCTAAACTATGTCTCACTTCTCGAGAAAGAAAAAAAGAAATCCATTGCCATCTACATTAATTTATCTAAAGCTTTCGACAAGATTTATATTCACAAAATCATTGAAATATGTCATGAATATGGCATATGCTCATATCTTCCTAATATGTTAAACGTAGGCAATTTGTTTCCCATGAAAACAAAGATTCTACCCCCAAACTAATTACTTCTGGAGTTCCACAAGGCTCTAGAGTTGGACCTCTACTGTTCAATATTGTATTCTCAAAATTCAATGTTGACGGAGCTAAGATTTTTGAATATGCTGATGATATGAAAATAGTTTTCAGTTTTGATGATTTTATCGATATAAATTTTATAAACTCATCATTAAAATCCCTTATTAATGATCTGTAAACTCTGGGGCTTAGCATGAATGAAATATCATCTAGAGCCATTTTACTTACCCAACGGATATTCTGTTCAGAAAGGTTAGTTAAATCGATTGGTCGCAATATCAATCATCAAAAGCTAAGCATGGTCTTGAATTTGTCAAAAATAAGTTTCTTCAATTCATAAGAATAATTGCTTACATTTTTCATAAAGAGTTGTATGAGTTGCACAATATTCGTTAGAATTATTTAGAATTTCGAGGTAATTTAAATTCAAAATTTTAGAAAATGAATATAATATATTGATTCTTGTTTATCTCAACTTCCAAATAAAAAATTATTCGATAAACAAAGCTATAAACTGTAAGTTGTAGCTGTTTCTAATGAATCTAGTTGTCTGATATCAATACAAAAAAACTTAAGAAGAGATATCTACAGAGATAAATGCTGAAGTTAGTACACCAGCTCCTCTTCCCACTGATAGACTCCCAACATTCGGAGATGTCTACCGTGCTTACGTCTACCATGAATTTGATGTCATGACTGTTGTGAAAAAAGTAGATGCTTTGTATGAACAAGCACCTATCCTACATCAAACTATAACCTGCTCATATAAGAAAATTAAAAGAATGCTTGATTCAAGAAAATACATGGTTCAGTAAGGTCAAACAAAAATATACATGATAAATTCTACAATATTTTCGCTTGTCAATGCTTTTCAACGTCTAATAAATGTTCTTCATGTTCTGACAGAGATTGGAAATTTTTAAAAGACCAATCTACAACTCGAAATATGAATATTTCACTTCAGAAATTGCCCTCAATTGCCAACGCCTCCATGATGGTAACAGACGAAGCGCTTCATATTTCGTTATGAATATTTCCTTCCCTAATCCAGCTCGTCATCCAAGGTTTGCATCCTCTGCTCTATTGTCAAGTGAAATGGTAGCCTCTTGCCCCAATACTTCTGCCATTGATAAATTCCAAATTCCAACAAACCCAAGAAAACGAAAATATGAAGCCCCAGAAGTTGATGAATACATCTGTTCATCTGAGACTAATGAATCTCCTGTGTTAAACACAAGAAAGCTCGTTCTGACAGCTAAAGTTATGGATGCAGACGCCTTGTAACGCGAAAAAAAAATTGATCAATCAGCAAAGGATGAATGCCAATGAAATAGCTATCAACCGGCCGACTAATTTAACAGGTATCCAGTTTAATGGTCGGAAAATTTAAAGGAAAGTTTATCAGGGAAGAGCTGTGAAAAGAGAGTTTACCTGGTAATAAATATCTTGCCAATCTTGAACTGAATTCAGGATCTTCAGCAAATGTTGCAGATCAACTTGAAGAACTTTTAGAGATAAGTGAGTCTCGAGAATCCCTGAAATTCACTTTGACTGATGGAAAAAATGTCAATACCTTGAAAAAGGGGGGGCATATTCAAGCCATTAGATGATAAGCTCGACAAGAACCTAATGCAAATTGTCTGTAAGTTGTCTTATTATTCCAAAAATAATTTATGAGTCATAAATTATGAAAGTATAAGAAAGTACTGTCTCTCAAAAATCGGGCAATCAACAAATTATTACAATATGATAGATTTTAATTCTGTTCCATATGCCGTACCACCCCTGCTTATTGATTGAGATCTTAGAAGCTGTGAAAGATTGATTTCCTAGCTATTTAACCTCTCTTTAGCTCACCAGAAATGATTTTGTAATAGAAAAATATCAAACCTTAATTTACTCAATAAAATAACACCGTGAACAACGATACTTGAGTCATAGAAGAAGTTCTTCTGGTAATTACTGTAACTCATTTATAGATTTTTCAAAATTTCGCATTTCTTAATAACTATAAAATTTCTATAAATCAGAATCATTTGAAATTCATTTTATAGAAACAAATTTTTTCGCAGAATCAGTAATTTTCCGATGCTTAATAATAGCCATTATTGAAACAGTGATTTTCCAAATTATTTATTTTGTTCGAATAATTCTTGCATTTAATTTGTTAACTTTGAATTCAAAAAAAAATTAGGGACTAATCTGCGAGGACGCAATTTCAGAAAAGATGGATTTTATATTATTTTTCAGCACTTAAAACTATCTCTAAAAAATATGGTTTGCTCAATCAAATCTACAATTTTTTCATCGAAAAGGCTAGCCTACTGTATACTATAAGATATGAAAAAGAGGAAAATTTTTGCATATACCACATAATATTTGTCAAGTAGTGTAAGTTATGTAAATACACAAGTGTATACCATAACATTGGTAACTTGTCATTGACTTCGTGATTATCCATAAAATTTTATTTAGAAGTTCCACACTGTTCTATCAACATAGAGGGGTTGAAAAGAGGATAGGTTTTTGACATTTTTTATGTACGTTATCTTTTTTATCTTCAGAATGTATCTGATTTTCTTACAAGCTATCTTAATTTGAAAATGGAATCAACTTTTTTCAAGGTATATTTCGGTCTATTCAGGCTCTCCTCTTTTTATATTTAAATAAATGTAAAAACATACAATATATATCATATTTCACAATAATATTTATTAAATATATTTCATCCACCTCAAACTGAAGTTTCTTGAATTTCACCGTCAACTATTTGACTATTTCTGAAAGATTTTTTATTATTAATAAAATAGTTTTAGTAATCCTTTTACTACTTTTTTGATATGATTAGGTAACCAATCTATTCATAAAATCACCATTTTCAATGTTGATCAACTCTGGTCCAGAATAAGATAAGTGTATGCACTGACCGTCAGTGTGTACACTGAATTTCCACTTTGAGGGTCATAACCGTCAGTGTTTACACTGTGAATACATCAATGTGGAAACTAATCTATTTCTGGACAATCCAAAGATATTAAAGTAATATATTAAACAGTCTAGAGAGGCAGAATGACGAAAAAATATCACCAAATTTACCTATTTTTTAGTGAAAAATGACTTTGAGCAGCTAAAAAATAACATCTGCGGGCGCAAAAGGTACCAATCGAAGCAGAATTTTACGCTCTTTCTAAAGATACCAACAAATAATTACTCAAATGCTAATTAAGCTAGTTAGGAATAATCATCCCATAGGAAATGTCAATTTTGTTAATTTATGTTATAGCCTTTTTATTTCTAGATAGAATTATAAAATTCAATCACATTTGAGATCAGTATTTTATTTTTTACAAAGCCTGAAATATTCCTAGGTGTACCCAAAAAAATTTTATTCATCACCACCAGTGTTATTATCCCTCATAATTTAAAACTAACTTTGAGTGAATATAAAATTTTACAAATTAGAATATTTTTACTACAATTTCTCCGCTATAATTTTCTACAACAACTAAGTTTTCTCATATTCAAAAAAATTACGTGATACAGTCAATTTCACACATGAAGACTCGAGATAAATTAAATACAGTGAATCAGCAAAGGGTCTTCACGTATAGTGGAGTGACAAATCGTCAAGGGAGTTTCATGTATAGTGAAATGTTTTGATGTATGCTTTGGTTTATAATGTAAATTTAGGCCCCTACACACACCCATGTAAAGTTTTACATTGAGACGTACGTATGAAAATTACTAATTAGTTTTTACACTGTAATTAAGACGAATAAATTTTTAAAATTTTCTGTGAATACAGTTGAAATTTTATCTTGCTTACAATTGCTTTTATAAAAGTTTCAGCAAAAGACAATTACTTAACAATTACTTCTTCGCTGACTCTACTCCATGCAACATTTACCATCTCACATACTTCGAGGATATCAAATTTAACAGGATTTCTCTTCAAAATTCCACTTTTTTTGATCATAGACTCTTTTAAGAAGGACCTCTTCATAAAGTCTTTTGAATTGCGCATTTACATACGAATCGCATGGCTGAAGTCTTGAAGTACAGCTAGGAGGAAGCATCTTGAGTCTGAATTCAAAATTCTTCTCAGATTTATGGACAGGGTAATTGTCCACAAATAAAAGAGAATTCTCTGGACAATTTTTGTTAATAATTTCCAGATGCTGCAAAACATTCCGTAGTAGTCCAGTCGTTCTTGGTGCTCATATAGTCTACATAAACTGTTTTGTTCTTAAAAGCCCTCGGATTTTTGGAGGCCTATAACCACGGGTTTGTATTTTCCTCCTAACATGTCTATTGTAAGAAGAACTGTAATTCTAGATTTGCTATCACCATAACCCCTTGAGTCTCCTACGATTGCTGAAGGTTGAAACACAGACGGAACCGACGTTTCATCTGCATTCAATATTCTATTCAAAATTCCACAAAAAAATACCCATGCTCATGAGCCTTTGACCAAATTCACGAATAACATTATCAGCAACCTTCATCTGAGAACCAATTATCTAAATTTTAATTTAAAAAAAGCATATCTTACTTGCCTCTCATTAAAGTGATGGTGGTCGAAAAAAAATTTTAGAAATGCATTCAGATTCTTTGGTAGAGCGAAATTCCTTTCCACCTCGAGTTCTTGGATTTTCAACTTGAGTATTTTTTTTTGTTTATAACTCCATTATTGCGACGCAAAAAAATAACATGTTTAAACAGTGCAATATCCAAATCCTTATAGACTGAGGAATAATTCAAGACTTTTCTCGATTCTCCGTACTCTTGCTCGATCGCAAAATCTAAGACTGTTTGATTTTCCTTAAGGCGTTAATATGTTTTGGTTGAAATCTTTTCTTCAACAATGATATCATTTATCGAATGTTCCCCATTTATTTTTTCTGTTATTTTTCTTTTTCTATTTAAGTCAAGGTTGCTAGCAGATTTTTTGATATTGATCTCAGATTTGTAGCGTGAATAGAATCTTCTGTACCAATTTTCTGAAAGAACAAGCATTGACTCTTCTTCAGAAATAAGTTTTTCTGCTACTTCGAAAACCCTCTGTCTGGTTATTTGATGGGACTTTTTATTAAGGATCTGAATAATTTTTTCTTCGATATCTTGGTAACAGTTTCTAGTCGAAGATCGCCTTAAACATAAATCTTGTGTTTTCATACTACCAAGAAGAGCATACTTGTTTGAATGTAAATAAGGCTTTTTGAGCAGTTAAAATCCAAAGATACATCTAAGATTTATTTACCATCATCAATTTGTCGAATAACTTCATTTTTTGGTCAATAGAATGACGTGTTCTTTTCATGTTGTCAATGAGTAAAATAAATCTGATGAGGCTACTTAATTACAGTGTAAAAAATAATTAGTAATTTTCATACGTACGTCTCAATGTAAAACTTTACATGGGTGTGTGTAGGGGCCTAAATTTACATTATAAACCAAAGCATACATCAAAACATTTCACTATACATGAAACTCCCTTGACGATTTGTCATTCCACTATACGTGAAGACCCTTTGCTGATTCACTGTATTTCATGAAGGTTTACTTTTATACCTTTCTGCCCCAAATCAGTAACCAATGAATGTTCAGTATCCAAGGTCGAATCAGAATTGAGCAGATATTTTCAAATCCCAATATAAGACAACTAACCATAAAGCGTTTGTTATTAAATTAAATACTGCGTGTTATGCATCATGAGATAGAAATTTTTTCGCTCTTTCAAATGATCCAAAAATGCTTACTGTGTCTATAGTAATAGTTGAGATAAAATAACTCTGTTATCTTAGGGTGTACAGAAAAAAGGATCACACCATTCGATAGGCAATTGAATATTC
>SSNU01000304.1:26072-62599 GCA_012064415.1 Gyrodactylus bullatarudis | reverse complement strand
GATTCCTATAATTCACTTATTTCTATCTCCGGACTTCAACCTCTTTGGATCCGTAGATATGCCTTCATTATTAAAAATTTTATAAATTCATCTATCCCGGTGCGTCAAAACTATAATTTAAGACACAGCTCTTACAAAGATCACTTTCTTCTATCTACTTTTAGATCTCTTGATGAGAAATATAATCTTGATGAATGTAGTAATCTATGGGATATTAAATCCATTATGGCCCATATTAGGACTAAAATTACTCTAAATCTTTACTTTATTCCTCTTTACATTAATTTAAAAGAATCCAATATGTTCATATGAATTGCCTTTCAGACTTTTTACTATTGCCAAGCCATATTTTCTACAAACTCATTATATTAAAAAAATGAAACTTTTCATAAACAGATTTATTATGTTTTTATACAGAATTATCTATTTTTAATTATTTCTTATGCTGTACATATTAATAAAAAAAAACATTTTCTAACAAAAAAAAAACTATACAGCGTGAAAAAACATGAAGTGTAATTGATGTGCGTGGGTAACTCATTCCTTTCTCTTCCAAATACATGTAAGAGAGGTTAAGATCTGAATGAGAGGACCCCATACCATATTGTGTGATTGTGTGTATCATGAGCTTTCCCTTTCTACACCTATTACCTAATGCATGAGAATGATGGGTATAGATGGGGGAGAGGCGTCACTTCCAATACTAATGTTTATACTAGACATATTGTGAAAGAATGAATCATGAATACATTTTAGACTGAGATTTTGAGATTGAATTTTAATTGCTAAATCCAAAACATTTTCAAAAATCTATAGAATTCTCAGTATGATAGATAGAACATAGAAAATTTGTGAGGTGAATTAATTTTCCATAAGCTTTCTGATGGTGTTCTTTTTCAATCTTTATCATGTCAAACAAAAAAAGTTTTTTGCTTGGTGTAATTTAAGAAAAAAATTATACCAGAATATAGAGAAAATTGAGATCTATACGTCTGTCTATTTAAAATTGAAAATTAATCTGTTATGTTCTATTAAATTGATCTGCTGCTAATTCATGATGAAAAATAACTTGTAAGTTCACCATGAGCTTTCCTCGATTCTGATTGGTCCATGCATTTAACGAATGAGATTAAAGCTAAATTTGCCCTATATAACAGGGGAACGCTGGGATTTTAATTCATCTCTTCTCACTTTACGGGACTTTTACCTGTATTTAATGATACTAAAATCATTTCCCTAAGATGACTAAAAAACAAACTCCTCATAGATGTGACGTACAAAATTTTTTTAATATCTCAATCTATAAATAATTCTAAGGATTAATATCTAAAAATTGATAAACTACACAATGTGTAGTACACATCAATTTTATAGATATTGTACTTATTCATAACGTGTACCTCGAGATTCACAAATTTGATGTACTTGGATTTCATTGGTTGACGGTTTCTCGCTCTCTCATTGGTTCAAAATAAGGATGATTTAGGTAGATAACCAAGGCGTAAGAGATGGTTACCTCACCTATATAAGTCCTTTGAAGTGGGAAGAGATAAATTAAAAGGGGATAGATCCTCGTATATATAGGGCTAATTTGGGTTGAACATTATCGGTTGATTTTATGAACCAATGAGAATAGAGGAAAGCTCGTGGGAAAATATGACATTATTTTTCACCCTGATTAAGCTATTAAACTACATAAGAAATCAGAGTTATTCTTTTTCAATTTATACAAACGAACTGATCTCATCTTCCTCTATTAACTCATGTAATTTATATCAATGAAAAATACTGAATAAGAAAAATTGACAGAATCTTGAATTAAAAAGTACACCATCAGAAAGCTAGTAATAAACTCATCAATTTCGCAAATTTTTATTAACCTGTGATTTATTTCTGGTGCTCAGAAGCATTTAGAAAAAGTGTTGGTTTTTGGAAACTAAAAATAAAATGCCAATTCTCAATCTCACAAACAGGGCATGATTCATTCATTCACAACATGTCTCGTCTAGAATTCGTAGACATTAGGATAGACCGTGATGCTATACCAACCCCTTAAATCATACCAACCTTCCCATTATAATTAGGAGTAAGTAAGGAAAAAAACACACATTTAGGTATCACACGTAATACTCGCAATGTAAAGCTTCATGCTTTTTCTCAAACTCAGAATTTTCAGAGAGATAAATAATCTATAGAATGTTTGCAGCTATCTTTGTTTTGTGCTACCTGGCTGTATATTAGAGTAGGACAAATTTTTCAACTTTTCCCAGACTTAATCTCATTTTAAAGATCATCAAAAACTAAGCATTTTCTCCTAAAAAACCATATGTTTTCGAGTTTGTTCTGATATACGAAATCTCGATTGAAGATGACAATTTTTGAACACGCGCCAAGAATTTTTCAATGAATTTCACTACGAGAAAGGACAGAATTGAGATTTTTGAATAGTTTTTGCAACATTTTGAATAAAAATAGGGCTTATAGTAAAAATTGAGTGTTCTTTCACATGTCGGAAGTAAGTCCCAGGAAATTAGCTAAATTATGATGATTTTAGGGAAAATGGGATTTTTGTATATCAGAACATGAAAAATTTTCATTTTGATTTTCAAAAATGTGTTTTTCATGGTTAAAACATCAATTAATTAAGGCATAGAACATTGGAAAATAAAATTTTGTATTACCCTACTGTATATCCAGGACCATCTCCAGATAGCTCCATCTCGACAGAGCGCAATCAACTGATTCTCGAGAACTAAGTGAAAATACACTCCTTGGCTCAACATTATTCTCTGATGAATGGCGAGGATACTCGGAGTGGGCTACTGCTGGCTACTGGCATCTATATGGCTCAAAGTAGGTTTTTTGGATTTTGGAAAATCTTAAAATTTGCTCTCATTTTTACAAATCATCATCAATTAATGTTTTATGTTAATGAATATCTTCGATGAAAATTTTTATGAATTTGATTGGTTCTCTTAAAAAAGAGGTTTTTTTAAAAAATGAGTCACAAGAAATAGATTTGGTGACTACCGTATATTTGTGTTAGAGGACTGTTTTTCTCAATGATTAAGAAAATCTTATCAAAAATGATCCAGATGATCATTACAGAGTTTCAAGTTTTAACAGAACGACTGAATACTCAATTAGTTTCTCAAATTGCAAGCTAACAGGTCTTCGTTACACTCTTGTAAAAAACGAGTTCAAGATACTATTTAAAATCTATTTAAAATCAACGAAAGTGTTCGATCGAATATAATGTTGTTTGTCAACATTGAAAAGTTCATCGGTAAACAGCTCTACAGATGTACACTTATATTTTCCACGGATCACTGGTGTCTTCTTTTCTAAAAAAGTGGACAATGAACACCGAGTCGCAAGACTAGAATTATCGGAATTGATTCCAAGATTCCCGAATAGATTTGCAGACATAATAGATACTTTGATTAGTTACAAATTTTCACCGAGTGAAATTTCTCAAAATCATACACAGGAGAGAATTTTTCAAACCCTTTTAAGAATAAGTGTCAATTTGAAAATCTTAGGAAATCGGCATGATCATATTCTTGTTACTTGGATCCGAAAAGTTCATTTTCCTATTTATGAAAACTTCAGCTATGGATTTATACGTTATTTCAAAGTGCAAGTAAGCTTTATTAATTCATTCATATTCAGTCCACAACTCCCTATATGACAGTACCAGAAAGATTCCAGTAAAAATGACGAATTAATCAGATCAACACGGACCGATATAGAGCTAGTTGTAAACCATTTAAAATTGAGAGGATTAAATGGATCGTCTGATATACTGAACAATTTAAATTTTTGTAATGCTAATCCTATTCTCAATTCTTCTGTGTATGACTTCACAATATAAAAAATTTATTTTCAATTTGTTATTTTTAAAATCTACACTTAAAACAATAGATAGAGAAAAATGAGTTTGAATGCTGTTTTGTTAGAGAGTATATTGACGCACGATTATTTCGATTGATGTTAAAAAAAGTAAAGGGGATCTGAACTAGAGTACCCCATCATATGTTGTGTGAAATGATTGTCTGTATGTAAATGCTAAATTTTCCCTTTCTACACAATGTGTACTACACATATTAACTATTACATGAATGTGTGGATACGGATGGGGGAGGAGCATGTTGAAATCTACACTAGACATATTGTGAAATAATGAATGATGACTTTTTGTCAGATTGAGGTTTAAAGATTGAATTTTAATTTTGAAATCGAAAATGAGCATGACAGAACTTTAAACACCTATGAACTCCTTGTAATGATCCGCTGAGCATTGTAAATTTACAGGATGAATCAGTTTTTCATCAGCTTTCTAATGATATGAGTTTTACTCTAATATTTTATCAAATTTTTTATTTTATTAATTCAAGTTATTTCCCGAAAAGAATTATATCATATGATAGAGAAAAATAATATCTTCATATCTATTGAATATAATACAGTTGTCCTTCGGGTTTGGCGTGTGGGAAAGGGCACACCTGATATTTCAGAGGAAAAATAATATTTTTGTCCTATCAACATACCTAGTAGTAGGTCTATTAGGTATCTCAAACATTTTTTAAACCAAAAATTTCACATTTTTGAGATTTTTTTACCAAAATCCAAGAACGAATTATAAAAATATAAATATAAATGTTACTTATGAGTATTTATATATTACATTTATTATTTGAGAAATTAAGCAAAATATCTATTTTGTTAGCCAATGTAAAAGAAAAGTCACAATGAAAAACTATAAAAGAAATCTGATCATACAAAAAGCTAATAAAAAATAGTCTTATTGATCTGATCAGTTACGAAACAGCTCTCGAATTGGTAATAATAGTGAAAATCTATCTTTGGGAAAAAAATTTACAAGTAGTATATGGTTTTCAAGAAAAAATCGCTAGAGCATGAATTTTTAGTTCATATTTCTTCAGACCCTACTCATGATTATTAATAATCACATATGTCTTAATATATCGTGTTATAAAACTAATTCTAGATTCTTATTTACTGATTTGGAAAAAAATTATGTTTTTGGATAAAAACCTATTTTTTTGGAGGTAGTACCCCACCTGCTTGACGAATGAAAGAGTTGAGATCATGGTTTATTCTATCAGATGGGAATAAATTTCATATCCAAGTATTATCTGAAAATGAATAGTAATGAGTTGCTAAAATAATGTGTGATAGAAATGACCCAGTGGGACAATAAGGGTTAAGTTAGCTAAAATTCATTTTTAAAATTTTATTATTTATTTTCATTATTTACACGAAACATTTATTTTGGGGATATTTTGAAAGTATATATGGGAGTATATATATAATATATAGATTTCATTAAAAAATTTTAAGGTTTCACAGCAATTTTTTTCTAAAAAATATTGATATAATGTTGGGTATTTATTGCATATATTAAAAAATGAATCCCAAGCAATATAGTTTGAGTTATTTTTTCTGATTTTGAATGAAACTGTATCGTTGCTGAGTTAGTATATTCGGCCTTGTACTAACACCTGATTGTTGCGGTAAATGTTGAGTTCTTATAGGGTTGACGAGACTATTATTTGGAATTGAGATAATCTTTCTATTTGAACCAACAGGATTTACAGGGGTAGAAATAACAGTGGTCTTTAATGGAAAACGATTGACTGGTATTGTTCGAATAGTTGGAGTTTTTTGATAATTAGCTGTTGGCACGAGAATTTTACGATTTCCTCCAGTAATGGAAGCATTCTCATAAGACTGAAAAGATTAGAATATATATAAAATTCCAACAGATATGAATAAAAATTTCAAATCCTTCTTAATTTGTTGATAGGGAATAAAAAATCTAGTTATGATTAGCGATATAAATCTAATAAAAGATTGTTTGCAAAAGATAATTGAAGAAGCCGATCAAACAAATTAGAATCAAAGGATCTTTATCTTTATCAATTGGTTTCTATTTTCATTCTTCTAACAACTACTTTTTCCCTTCATAAATGCTAATTTTTTGAGGAATCGGATATTTTGAAGAGAAAAACATGACAGTACTTAGGAATAGTCCTGAATAAAAATAAACTAAAAAACTCAATTAGCTATTAAAAACAGATTTTACTAGATTTTAACCATAATTGCAAAATAAATATCACTCAGCATAGGGAGGACTAACCATGACTGCAATTATTAAATTTCAACACAGGAAAAAGGGACCATAAATGCAATATTTCAAATTTTACATTGCAGAAAGGAACCAAAAATGAATTAAATTTTAGGGGTCCTCAAATCCAATGTAATAAAGTAACCAAGATTGTAATTTGGCCTACCACTGTCACCATATCTACGAATGGGAAGGTCCGAGTCACCAATTTTGCAAATACCCCAAATTATTTACAGTCCATTTTAATAATAAAAATATTATTTAGTGTCTCTCGATTCAAAAATTTTCTACACTAGGAAATCATTGATGAATCAACTAATAACAATATTCTAACTCACTAAAAGATTGGGAGAGGAAACTGATTGAGGACGAATTATTCTTGGACTGTTGGAGATTGGTGAAAGACCGACGGGGGATACTTTTGCTGGTTGATGAAGGAGTTTTGATGAATTCGACGAATTTAATATGGGCATTCGATTTGTAGAAGTCACCAATCGAGTATTTGCTGCAGCATTCAATGTTGATGGTTTGATAAGAATGCTAAAATTTTATTAGAAATTTTTTCACAGAGATTTTCAAGAAATGAATAAAATTTTATGAAAACTGACTTACATTTATCTAAATTTTCATAAAAAGCGCAAAAAGATAAATAAATTTTCAAAGTTCTCAAAAAATTACTGATTTGCCTAGGAACCAAAAAAATGGTTTTTCAAATTCAACACAATATTGTGCTCAGTTGATTGAATGCAAAAAAAATATATGAATAGGAAATAAATATTCTGCCCCTTCAAACGAAATCTAGACTTACAATTTTCAAAAAAATCAAGCATTAATAAATTAATAAATAAAGCTAACGGACAACAAAATATTAAATTTTTTGTATATTCTAGCACTCGAGATTTTATTCTTACCAATATTTAGAAAGCTTCATCAATAAAATCTATTTTTACAAAAAAAACTGAATGATTATCAAATTTTAAAGATAATTAAGGCGGAGGATCATCTGAAGAAGGATACTGCGGTACCTTAGACAAGAAGATCATACAGCTTCAATTTATAATTTTTCCGTTTTATACAAAAACCCCAATGACGACAGCAT
Organism: Gyrodactylus bullatarudis; assembly: GCA_012064415.1. NCBI lineage: Eukaryota > Metazoa > Platyhelminthes > Monogenea > Gyrodactylidea > Gyrodactylidae > Gyrodactylus > Gyrodactylus bullatarudis. The sequence continues at coordinate 55,349 of SSNU01000304.1, read as the reverse complement.
AGATGTACGGGTGAAAGAAAAATTTCTTATTAACCTATATAAACCTAATCTATGTGTTCAAAAAAACTATTCCTATAATCTTCAATTACCTTGGCCAATGTAAGCTTTTTCACTTTTCTCTCCACTGTTGCTATTTATTGGAGAGTTTTGGTGTTTTTTCAGCTTGCATTTTATTCTTATTTTCTTTGACTTATTTCTTTCATGATTTGTAAATTATTATTTTGAATGAACTTTTAACTTATATCATTTTTGAAGAATTACCACTGATGATACTTCAAGAAATGTACATTTGGTTTTAATATATCTTCTTTGAATTTTCTAAATAATTAAGGCCTTGAATTTGTTGAGTTAGATTCAAGAATTTGAAACTTGAAAAAACCATTCTAAATAATATGATTTTGTAGTAAATGCATTTTTTTCAATGAAACTATAGTATGGAAATTTTCATTCAACTTCTACTACGTCACACGAATTCAGTTAGATTCTTAGTTACAAAAATATCATATAAAATAAAGATTTTATATAGTACATAAGAATAGCATTTTTTGATAAAATTAAATCAATAGGCTTACTTTCGAGGTTTAATTGTTGAGACAGAGTTGGGAGCATTATCAGTAAAGGTAACAATTTTAGCTAGTTTAGCTGATCCAGAAGATAAGGCTTTCTTTGATTCAGTATCAAGTCCTGATGTTGATTTGGTATTTGGAACGGAAAATACTTTTATCGAGCCTGAATTAACCGATGGTAATACAGTGGGAGGAGTAGGTTCAACCCTCGTAAATGTTGACATAGGATCTGCATTCTTTTCAATATGTCGTTTATGCTTTTTCTTATGCTTCTTTCTTTTTTTCTTTCGTCGTGACTTAGAACGTCCTTCACTATCTTCACTAGCACCACTATAGAAGGAATCATTATCTTCCTCAGTATCCGGACAAGATTCAATTTCACCATCGTCAATAAAAGCTATATCTTCAACAGTAAGATAGTCTTGACAAAATTCATCAGAATCGTCATTTCTACAACGTCGAAAACGATCATCGTCTTCATCAGAACTAGCACCTTCATAAACAATGAATTTGTCATCTAATTCAGCTGCAATGACTTCTTCGGGCATTTCAGGAAATGAAGATAACCGGGCTGCTCTGAGAGCCTTTCGAGAATTACCTTTGAATATTTCATCTTCAGCATCGCTGACTGGTTCATCTGTCTGATGCTTTGCTGCCATAGGAACCATGCTTGAAACAAGTGATGAAATACTCTCAATACTATTGCCCATTAAAATAATACGTCCGGTGGAGAAGAGTTTTAATGAAGTACTAGAATCTTTGGATAGTTTATAATTTAATCCAGGAGCCAGCTCAGGTTCATAACTCATAAGTAGAGGCTTTTCTTTTACAATTTGATCCAAACGAACTTTGAAGGGAAGTTTACAAGTAGCCATAATGTTGACAATTCTAAAATTACTGAATTTGCATGGAAATCCAACTTTAGAAAGTCTACGGGCGATTCTACGAGCTCCAGCACGAGCTTTTGAAATTCTATATTGAATTATTAAATAGTGACTAGTTACTCACGAATTAGCTCCAGTACACCAGATTTTCCCACTTGACCAAATGGTAGCAACAGTGTAAGGATGTCTGAGTCTCATTATTACATGCTAAAATAAACAATTGTATAAATTACATTTTGTAAGGCCTTGTATTCAACATTGATGCTAGTTCTAGCAATTTCCTTCAACTTTAAATGACATCTCATATTTGCCATTGCGACAACATTGGTAATCGCAATAGAGAGTGATGGCATTTCATCGAGAGGATCTTTCTGAGGAATATTTTCAATTTTTGGCGTGGGAGTCTGAATAGGTTCGTTTATTCGAAAACTTTCTTCATAGTTTTCTTCCGCTGCGTCAGCAGCGGTTAATAGCTCTAGAATATCCATGCCTGTAATAGAGGCATTATGAGCATCTGAGGATAAACCTATTGTGTCCGAAGTCATTTTTTCGAATAAACTTGATGTTCCCTAGATCTAAACATTAGTCAATCAATTTTTATCCAGGATCTTGCGTTGGAAAAAAGTTGGAGACAGACAAATTATTACAGTATTGGGGGTTAAGATTTTTTATTGCTAAGTAATTTAAACAATGAAAATTTAACTTGTTTTGTGTTTAAATTATAAATATTTTCAAATGCAAAAATGTTAATAAAAAATGAGCATTCCGAGAGCTACTCAGTTTTTCTCATTGGTCCTAACCTTCCATTGTGTGAAACATTGCTCGAAACAGATGAATACAGCCTGAAATTTTCCTCAGAAAATCATGAAATAAAGATTCCAAAGCGGAATATTGATTTTTCATATCTGTGTGATAATTTTAAGAATTCTAGATACAACCAAACTGTTAAAAACTACCGAAAATTTTTAACCTTTTACACAAAAGATCTACTAATTTATGAGATCCTTTTCTCTACAGAATTCAAAGCGCAAAAAGTCTATGAAATCTTTCGCAGTATTCCAAAAGATTTGAATCCAATAGCTTATGCTATCGATTATAGGAATAAAAATCCAAATCTAATTTATGATTATTACCGAACTGAGAATGAATTCTCTGACTTTCACAAAATTGACATAAATAAGGATTATGAAACTTGTTCCTCATATCCTTGTTCTATTTTCTATCCTAAAAATATAAGTCCAGATTTGTTAAAAGAATCTGCAAAATATAGAAAAAATGGAAGGTTTCCTTATCTGATATACAAGAATTGTTCGCAAAATGTAACTTTCTATATAATTTTTTTATAGATTTCACTTTATATAACTGCTCAGCCCAATGTAAAGTCGATGCTAAACCGTTCAATAAATAATGAACTTAAAGATTACCAATGCAGCAATTATAATGATGCCTCCTTATTCGCTGAAATAATCGGCCAAGGCAATGGTGGAATTATCATCGATTACTCATCGATCACAGTTAAGAATACTTCCTTGTCAAAGTATCAAGATACAATTGATTATGATAATTGGAGAAAATTTAATCGGCCCTTGAAGAGCGTTGAAGAAATTCATGTTGCTTTGAAGAATTTAGTCTTGTCAAATCTTGCTAATGTTAAGCTCAAGAAAAAATCTTTAAAAATTTTCAAAAATCAAACAATTAAGGAAAAATTTCCGGGCATTGAGTACAAAAAGAAACAAGATGAAATCTCGAAATCTACTTTTGTCACTCAAAATTTTATTCCGTATTTTGGTCAATCAAGTGAAGGTTAGTTCTATAGATAAATTTCTTAAGAATCTGAATGTCCCTTGCCAAATAGAGTTGCCTGTGAGATAAGCAACCATCAGAATACAGATTGGTTTTCTTGTATGAAAGAGTATCTCGTTGAAGCTATTCAAATTGCAAGAGGTCTTAAAGCAGGCATTAATATTGACGGAAAGAAAATCACATCGGTCATCTTGATAGATTCTGATGGAAGAGATCAAGTTTTGGTTGTTTCAAGTTTAGCAAAAATTATTCTGGAATCTAAATACAGGACCATCAAAGGGTTTGTTTTTGATAAATTAAATATTTTTAGATTTCTAACTTTAATAAAAAATAATTGGATCTTACCTGGACATCCATTTGCTTCTAGATGTTCTAGAAATATTTTTGGAGCAAGTGACAAAAATGAAGATTTTTTTGAGAATGAAACTTTATCTGTGAGCCCAGTGTTTGTACTTTTTCTTGATTGCGTTTGGCAAATTACTCAACAATATCCATTCTTCTTTCAATTCAACAGTCAATTTTTAGTAAAATTATTTCAACATGTTTATTCATCGGAATTCGGGGACTTTTTGTGCAATACCGAAGAACAAAGAGACCTGTTCAAAATAAATCAGAAGACTTACTCTGTTTTTGCCTACTTGATGGAGACCACACAAAATCAGCGTTTTTTAAACCAGTTTTACAATGAAACTGAATCCAGTAAACATCCATGTTTTCCCTCAGTTTATGCACAGTCTTTCAATCTTTGGACAGACCTTTATCATCGTCAGTTTTTGTTAGCAAGTAATAAGTCTAAGAAAATGCACGACCTGGAGTTAAAATTGGTAGGGGAATTAAGCCAAAATAGAAATTTGGTCAATGAGCTTGAAAGGTAAAATATCGATTATAATTTCATTTATTATAGGAAACTTGCTGATTTGACATCATGAATTTTGATTACGTGTGATATCCGGAATGTATTTAATCTATTTAAGATGATTTTTTGAAGAATATTTGAATAAATTTTTATTTTTGATTTGATTATCCTTCCAAATGAAAAATCTGTTCCAAGACATTTTTGGTCTAAACTGATGAAAGAATAATCTAATTGATAGCTGAAATAAGAATGGGTTAAATAATTAAATAAGAAGGATTGTATTAGAGATTTGGTTTATTAAACTATAAATTATAGTTAATTATAGACTGTTTATAATTTGATTCAAAATTTGAATTTCAAGTTATTATAATTATATTAATTTTTCAAGTGTTTTTTAAAGTGAATTCTCAAAATTAGCAACAGGGTTTTGTTTTTATTTACGAAAAATTTTGAAAAAATATCAGCCCCAACAATATTTTTATTAAAGTTCCTGGGGTATGGATGAAACCTTAGCAGAAATAGGTTTGAGTCTCAACATTAAAAGAACAGATGGTAAGTAATTTTGAAAATTTACAATATCATATTTTAAAGGTAGAATACATTCTGCAATCTTGAGTTCAGTCAATGTCGAAACCAGACTTGCCACTGTTGAATGGTATGAAAAATCAGAAGCAAAAGGAAAAGAAGTAATTTGATTTTTAATTCGAATCTTCAGATTGATTTTGATACGCTTTTAAATCTAAACCCCGGAATAAAGTTTCCTCAAGTATGCTTTGTCTTATTATTTCTAGCATTCCTCAAATTCACATACACCTAAGCATCGTAACAAGGAAAATAGACAAAGTAACAACTATATATTAAATATTTAAAATATTAATATTATGAAAAATTATTAATTAGGTCGTCAAAGGAATTTAAATGATGATAATGAAGAGAAATCAAAGAACCTAGAGCCCCAAAAAGTCCCAGTGAGCGGATCTATTGTCATCACAAACTCTACTGAATGGCCTCGACCGAATACTGCAGCTTCTGAAGCAGATCCCAGTAAGCCAGAATCTAGTTTAGAACAACCCCAAGAATTACGAAAACCCAGAAATCTCAATATTCTTAAAACAAGCCAATCAGGTGGACTTTCTCAGTCAAATCAGAATTTAACCTCTCAAAATGTTCGTACAAGTTTCCCTGCTGCAGCTGGAGATCAAAGTAAAACAAATGGTAAAGGCCCCACCGTGAAGGAAATAGAAAAAATTCAACAGCGTCGTGATGAGCGTAGAGCATTCCAAAAAGCCATACGAGAAAATAATCAGCCAGACATAGATTCATCTAATCCAAATTATGAATTCTATCAAATGATAAGGTATGTATGACGAAACTTTTCTACTAGCTAATTGAAAGAGAAAACATAATAATTGATGATATTACCCTTATTATTATGTACATTAAAATTAATAATAGGTGATGGATTATTTTCTATGTATACACTAGTTGTCAATAGATACAATGAATAATATCAGAATCAACTTCAACTATAGATATTCTCTTGTATTTTAAAGATTTTAATTTCTCAAGTATACGAAAATGCCATAATTATTATTTGAAATAAAATACTTCGACCTCCAAAATAAAACTAATTTCCCCTACACCTCAGAACATTTCCTAATTTGAATTGGTCAATAAAATTTTCTTATTCTATCTTTGTAGACTCTAATCATTTGATTAAAAACTCGTTTGACAAAAATACAAAATCTATTTTATGTTCTAAATCTTTTTTTCAAGAGATTTCCAGAAAACTATTGAATTTACACCACTAAGTCAATCAGAGCCTATTGAAGATACTCAAATTGCTGTATGCGTCAGGAAACGTCCAATGAATGCAAAAGAAATTGGAAGAAGAGAAATAGATGTTATCACAATTCCAGGACGTCATCTCGTTTACGTTCATGAACCCAAGTACAAAGTTGATTTGACTAAATTCCTTGAGAATCAGGAGTTTCGATTCGACTATGCTTTTGACGAAACCTCTGATAATCAGTTAGTTTATCGTTATACAGCAAGACCTCTTGTTGAGTCCATTTTCGAACGAGGCATGGCTACTTGTTTTGCCTACGGTCAAACAGGTTCAGGCAAGACTCACACCATGGGTGGAGAGTTCAAATCGAAAAATTCCCAAGATGTCAACAATGGAATATATGCATTAGCGGCATATGATGTCTTCCGACTACTTGATACTAAATATCGAAATGATAACTTTGTTGTTGAAGCAGCCTTTTTTGAAATTTATGGCGGCAAAGTTTTTGACCTACTCAATAAAAAGAATAAACTTCGCGTTCTTGAAGATGGAAAGAATCAAGTTCAAATTGTTGGCCTTCGAACTGATCCTGTTAAAAATGTCGAGGAAGTTCTTGGTCTTTTACAGCATGGCACACATATCAGAACCTCTGGTACTACTTCTGCTAATCAGCATTCATCACGTTCTCATGCTGTTTTCCAAGTAAATATATATATTTTATCAGATATTTTCTAATGGAATTTTCCATGAATATTTAAAATTTATTTAGCATTTTAAAAAATTTGAAGTTTATTAATGAATTTGTTTTTATTAATAATAATATTCCAGAATAGGTTGGAATATAAATTTATAGAATAACAATAAATTTTTATCGATTCAAGCTTTATGATAAAACTCTAAGGTTACAGATGAAATCATCACCATGAAGCTTTAACTCGATTCGATTGTGTGCAATAATATTTTATTTCAAGTCTTGATAATAATTTGAGCTAATAGATCTAAATTAAATCTTTCTCTCCTGCTTGAATTTATTTCAAAAGAAGGTTCAAAATTATCATCTGATAACAAAAAGTCCCTTTTTTAATCACAGATTGATCTTGGCTCCGTTGAAGGAATCCTACGTTTTTCTATTCTGAATCTAGATTATAGCGGGATAATATTATCAAGAGATTTGAGCATCTTGTTTGATTTCTCCTATTGTACCGATTTTCTTCCTCTAAATCACAACTAAAATGACATTAAATTATAGATTATACTCAAACGAGATGGTAAATTGCATGGCAAATTCTCCCTTATCGACTTGGCTGGTAATGAACGGGGTGCTGATACCAGTAGTGCTGATCGAGGCACTCGAATGGAAGGCGCTGAAATAAACAAGAGTCTTCTCGCTCTAAAAGAATGCATTCGTGCTCTTGGTCGAAAGGGCGCTCATCTTCCATTTAGAGCTAGCAAGTTGACTCAAGTTCTCAAAGACTCTTTCATTGGGGAGAAATCAAAAACCTGTATGATTGCCATGATATCACCCAGTAAAGAGAGCTGTGAGCATACTCTGAATACTCTGCGTTATGCCGACCGTGTCAAAGAGTTGGGACCATCAAAAGAGAATCCAAATGTTACTATTGATGATTGGAATAATATTGGACCATCATCCAGGGTAAACACAACCATCTCTACTACAACATCTGGCGGCAAATCTGTCTCATCAGTACCTTTGAAACATTCAAGAGATCAAAATGGTTATAATAATCGCATGTCAGTTATTCAAGACATTGACGATGATGACTTGGCATTACTCGATGTGAGTAATTGATAACTGACAATCTGATTTCAATTCAATTTTTTCAACTCTTTCTCTTTTATGAGTTTTATAACTAGACTTGAGGTAAAGAAAAAATGTCATTTATTTCTGGTTTGATCCCATTTCCAGGAATGAAAAAATTTTAAGCAGGACAGGAGCTAATTGGTAATTTATTTGGGCTTATAGCATGATTATATTTCTATACTTGAATTCATAGATTCCTAATTTTCCCGTTCTGTGTGTTTTTTATTCAAATAGCCTAAGAAAACAAATAAAATTGAAAGGCTAACTGTATTTTGACGGGTGAATTTTTGATGAAAATTTCATTCGTCAGAACAATGAATGAAGATCTAAAGAAAAAATTACAAGGAGAATTAAATCAATATAAAAATAATACTGCCTATATTAGCCCATAAATATTCAAAACATAATAAGTTTTGTCCAAAGATCCTATGGCACCATTGTCTGATAGACCTTATGTATTTTATTTGAATCTAAAATTTTTGTAATCATCAATCCAGACAAAACTGTATTGCCTTGATAAATAGAAAATAGTAGTTCTCTTTTGGAATAGAAATGTATATTTATATTACTTATAATAAAGTATATGTTACGTTCAAAGTGGAAACTCCACTCAGTGTATATAGAGGTCGAATTAATATGTGAGGCACTTCTATTATTTTAAATTCCCGATTTATTTTTAACAATATTATTTTCAAATTAACACTGTTAGATGCACAAGAACATTATCTATCAAATGATAACTAAATGAATATTATTTATCCCTATAAAGGTAAAAATACTATTTCTCATTAAAATGAAAACGAAAAAATATGTGGTTCACTTTTTATTACTGCTACATTGGTAATTATTTGCTTGAAACAAAAAAGGTTAGATGATAATTTTCATGCATTATTTTAGAATTATCGATAAGAAAAATTTACAACCGATTAAATGCTTCATCATAATTGTCGCTTCACAGATCAAGAGCTCGAGACAATAAAATCACTGAAAAATACCGGAATAGAGAATTTTCAATAAGATTCGAATGTTTCAGCCTCAACCATTATTAGGCTTCTCAACTGTACAGTTGTACCTCCAAGAAAGACCTCACGGTCGAAGATCAAAAATCACGAGTTCGCAATGGGGTCAGATAAGAAAACTTTTATCTGAAAAATTTATGAACTGTAATCAGGTAAAATCGATCTTGAATTTGAGTATGATTTTTAGAACCATTCAAGAAAATGTAAAAAAATTTGAAAATGTCTTGGAGGAAGTCGAAAAAACCCTGAAACTCTCAAAACACGATAAAAAATGAAGGATAAATTGAGCCAATGAATTAATTGGGACAAAGTCATATTCACAGACGAGAAGAAATTTAATTTGGATGGACCTGATGGCTTGAGTTCATTGGGACGCTCCTAAAAAAATACTGAATCGTGTACATGGCGGAGCTTCAGTTTGGGGAGCTGTATATTTCAAAAGAACCCTACCCCTGGTCATAATCAATAGCAAAATGAACTCAGAAAAATATCAAGACATTTTGACTGATGCCAATTTAATTTATAAAAATGAGTTCAAAAATGAACGTCTCGTATTCCAACAAGACAATGTACCATGTCATACTTCAAAATCAAAAATTGAATGGCTGAATCATAATGAAATTGATTATATTGATTGGCCAGCGAGAAGTCTGGACCTTAATCCTATAGAAAAACTTTTAGGACTTTAATCTTAGAGAGTTTACGGGGTTAGGAGGTAATTTAAAAACATAGATGAACTCAAGTGTGTAATTAAAAAAAAGGGGTCCAAATTTACTGAAGATGATGTAAAACCCTTTATAGGTTCAATGACAAAAAGAAATAATAAATTCAAATAATTGAGAAGAAAGGAGAATTTTTAGGTTAATAAAAAGTGAACCACATATTTTTTCGTTTTCATTTTAAATGAAAAACAGTATTTTTACTTTCATAGGGAAATATACGATAATATTCATTCAGTTATCATTTGATAGATAATTTTCTTGTGCATCTAACAGTGTTAATTTGAAAATAATATCGTTGAAAATAAATCGGGAATTTAAAATAATAGAAGTGCCTCACATATTAATTCGACCTCTATATACACTGATGGGAAGTGTGTAAACTGATGACCAAAACCACCGATGTGGAAACTCGAGTGTACAATGTTTTTTTGTGATTACATCTATGTGGAAACTATAATCTATCTAAACTGTAATTTACTTTTGAGTTACTGACTTGGAGTCATGCTGGAGTTAAGAACGAACGATAGATTTTTTTGGTGAATAAAGCTTTATTTTCGTCAGTTCTCTTCAGACCAACACCCCCTATCGATATATATTTATACATGAAATAATGCTAGGAACGTTTTGTATTAGCCAATAGCATTCATCAGGAGTTGACCAATGAGAGCTGAGTGTATTCATGCTTTTCGGGCTGTGAGGAATACATCTATTGTTTGGTTACCGGTTGGTAACCCTTTCCTCTGTTTACCCGTTTTCTTGTGTTGCTTAGGTGATGTGGAGAGGTTTCTTTTTCGAGTCGGAGTGGGGGTCTTCACTTCTGGTTGTGAAAAAAATCTCTTTCGATCATCATGACTTGCATTTGGTTCACGGTTGCCAGGGGAGCGTTGGCTTGTCTGAATAGTTTTATTTGGGCTTTTGCAACTAGAGGAATGCTATTGGCTAAACCAAAACGTTAATAATAACATTAATTTAAAAGCTATAATTACAAATTGCGTTTTATCAAAACTGATTATGCAAAATTAAGTCTGAGGCCAAAAAGTTATTAAAGCTACGTTGAACATTTTTTTGGAATATCTAGAGACAAGTAAAATAAAAATCAAGTTTTCATTTGAGAAATGTCAAATATACAGATAGGGAAAAATAAGAGGTGTTGAACTGGATAATAAAAAACAATCAAGTTTTTCCAACGACAAATTCGATTTATTTTTTGTGGAATATAATTTTAAATACATAATGCTGAAGCTGAAAAAATAGAGTTATGGTTAATTTTCCACTTTCGATTCTATATAGAGGGTTACAGGCCTTTCAAAGAGGGCGAGGGGTTTAATGTTTTCATTACACTTTAGGCAAGTCACTGGTATTTTGAATTGGCATGGACCGTTTATGCTAAAAGGCATATACCGAAAAGGGAAAAAGAGGTAAAATATTCTCTTTAAAGTTTAGTCGTCCAAATGTTTTGAATGTTACAAGCCATACGTCTTGAGCAAATTATAGATCCAGATTTGAAAAAGTTGATTTGATGAAATTAGAATTTTCCTATCGAATTCATTAGCAGAGATTTAACATGCCTCTTGACACTGCTAGACGGAGAAATATTTTTGTATTTTCTCGTGTATAGCATTCGAGATCAACTCTTATAAGTCTTGATTAAAACTCATGATGTAAATAAATAAATGATAACTATTAATAAAATAAAAATTAAGATAAATAAACAGAATGGGGTCATCCATATCTGTTATTATTCTTTCTGAATTACTTATTTCATGTAATAACAGATCGACGATTGAAAAATAAAAATTTTTGATAAAAAACTTGTTCATGATTAGAAAAAAATAAAATATTTACAAATAATTGAAATCACCTTGGGGTATTTTACTTAAAATACTTTTTTACAAAATCTAAAATTAATATCGACTAAAGTATTCTACCATAAAGATTGATTGTAAGAATCTAATGTAATATCATCACACAAATGAGTACTTTAAAATAGAAAGGTCATTTCTTCAGTGCAAAATATGAAATTATTACAGATTTTATGATTTTCAACATCATTGAATTTCGCTATCGATTGGAGTGTTGAATCTGTTCTTACTGAAATTAAAAAAAATATTTTTCCAGGTATAGTAAAGAGAATGGGTTATGACTCCGGAAACTGATCAGAATTACTAACCAAATTAAGCGAGTTGCCTAGCAACTCATTTAGTTTATTCTATTGATTATAATTGTAATTATTCAAAAACTAAGAAATCACCACCGGTCACCAATCAGTGCTCAAATCAATCTTCTAAATGCTAACAGAGCAGATAGAACTGTTAATTTTATAAACAAGAATGAAATACTGCCCTCTCTCATCATCTAAAGGAGAAGATTTTAAAGGTAAATAGACGACTTTGGAATTCTGAGCTGGAGATTTTCTCAATTACGAATCGAGGGGTAGACATGATCAGTTTTTATTCTTCATTTTTCTCACCTTTCTGAATGAAAAAATGGGGTATTTGCAAATTTGTTGACTCGGACATTCACATTTGTATTTACTCGAATTAAATCAAGTTAATTTTTGGAATCAATTCAAAAAAGTAGAATTACTCAATAATTAAAAGTGGATGGCTTAGATTTTGATTTACAGAAACAAAGAATTTAATGCATTATTTAAAATTGTAATATGGCCTACCACTGTGACCATATGTGCAAATGCGAATATCTGAGTAACCAATTTTGCAAATATCTCTGAAAGAAATCCCTTTAAATCATCAAGCATACTTTTGATATAGAGTTGGAACCCATTATTCACTAGATGAATCCTCAACTCTGAATCAGAAAGAAATTTATTTGAATATAAAGCAATACTTTCTAAATCTAAGCAACCTTTATAAAGTTTTGAATATAAACGATATATAGAATATAATTATTATATTATGGAAATTATAATTTCTTGTCAAGATTTCTCATTTTTATATTTTTATAATTTATCTATTTTTTCGGTCTTTATCTTTTAGAATGGTAATGATGATGATGCCTATGAAATACAAAAAGTTCTCACTAATGTTAATCAGAAGGAAGATGATGTTTGTGATTACTATCGAGATTTATGCGAAGTAAGTGACTCAATGAATATTGAAATGCTATGACACTTTTTGTAAGAGAACTCTCTCTTTTCATTCTACATCATAGAAAATTACAAAATGGCCAAAGGAGCACTATAAAAATCTCACAATGATGAATCAAGTTCAATATGACCAAGATAGTAAGTAATCAAGTATTTATGTATCAAATTCCAAAATGTATTCTCTCTAGACTCTTTTAGAATTTAATTTTAAAAGACATTTCTCCAATGCTACTTATCGTAGGAATTTTAGCTCATTGTCTATATTGAAAGATAAATTAAATTAAATTCATCCTAATAAAACAAATAAATTGACCTGAAGTTGGGAATCTATGATTTTTACAGAAATCTCAATTTCTAATCAAGAATCCAGATCAGAAATTGCTTACTTTTACCATTTGAGGAAAAAAACAGAAATTAGGAAATTTTTGATATTTCGATTTGACGCTGAATTACTATTTTTTCAAACTTTGAGTTAAAATTTTTTAATTATTTGAAAGTGGGATGGTGGTCAAAAGAAGTCTTTAAGAATCAGAATTTCAGAATAAAAGCAATTCTGATCTGAAGATTTATCATTGACTTGAAATGGCTCGAAAACTTTATTAAGGAATTAACTCTAGAAGTTTTTTTCTTTCCATCTAATTTATGTTTTTCTGTATAGAAAAGGGTTTTCAGTTTTCACCGAATGACTGGAAAACCGAAGACCATGTAACAGGCTTCGATTTAATACATGAAATCTTATATTAACTACTTACAAGTAAACATAATAAAAATCAATTAACGCTGAGATTATGATACAATATCGTATTAATCTCAAAACCCGATTTTTTGTCAATCTTATTAATTTTTCAAAGAATGAAAGACTAAAATTTTATTAGAAACGAACAAAAATAACATTTTCCCTTGAATAGCCTTGAAAACTTGTTGTATTGATTATATATCTCAAGTCATAGTTTACACTTTTAAGAATTTTCTCTACTCAACTAAAGGCAATAATGATAATTTGATATTCGATTTCAAGCTTTTACTCATTACACAAAGAAAAGATTAATAAGAATCAATAATTCTCAACTCTATAAAATTTTAAGCTGTTTAATAATTTGAATTATGAAATTTGATTTACTCTTTATTCTTCTTAAGAATATAGGCTTCAATTAAATTGGATAATTTTTTATTCTTGAGATTATTAATTTTTAAAGTACTACTTGGTTATTTCTATTACAAATCATTTTAGCGACTCATTATTACTCATCTAAGCCTCCCCCTCCCCCTCTCACCACAAAAGGAAATCTATTAACTCCAAAATGCGCAAACATCTCAACTCTATTGTTCGTCAAATTCGTGCTAATTCAAAGAAAATTAACTTTTGATTTTTGTAAACCTAATCGTATTCAAATATGCAATCGCCTGAACTCTATCTGACAAAGCTTTCAAGATTGCTTATTTTTGTATCGAAAAATCACCGATTTTTGATCGATAGCTCCTGAACTAAAAATAACTGTAGATTCGTAATCAGGCAATTCATGAATCATGAAAAAAGGAATTTAAGGGTTAATAAACATATTTTATTGAACGAGGATCAAATACACAAAGAATCATACTCAATGTTCAACTCCTAACAATTTTCCATTTTAACTATTCTATAACTAGACAATTTTGCAGAAGTCTGAAATTTTCAACTCCATATCAACAAACTTCACTTTGTTTTCAGTTTGAGATTTATTCAATTGAATTTTCTAAATGTTCTCATTTTTTATACAAGATTTTGAGATTAGCCAGAAAAATTGGCAAGCTCAGGCAAGCATGTACGAATCAAAACGTAGGTTCTTGTAATTTTTTAAAATTAATTTACTTTTCAATCAGATCAAAATTTTTCCATCTAGTCGTGATAATCTCAATTTTTCCTACAAATAGTCATTCTTTTTATTGAAAACAGTTTTTTTTATTCAGTTGTTTTATGATTAAAAAATTTTATTTTTGAAAATTATTTCTCTTTCTAGAATTTATTGATCAGACCTCTAAGTTTATCCGAGAGAACATTGCTGATTTAACTATTTTACAGAGTGAGTATATATACTACTGTTATTTATTTTCTACATATTGATTTCATATTTTTATACAGAAAACAGATTCTGTCACCATTCTTATGATATGTATTTATTTTATAGGTTGAAAATAAACGACAACACACCTTGTCTTTGTTAAAATTATCCTCATGATTAGGGCCTCAAAAGTATGACCTAATATATGAATTCTTTAGCGCTAAAGAAAAATGAAAATATGCCTTTTTGGTGTTTTCAGTACGTAGTTTATTTATGGAATTTTAGTCATTTAAGCCTTTATGATTTTTACTTGAAAGTAGTACACTAAACTTTTTACATAATTCACATCCCGGTTGCTGGTCTTTTTTATCAATGGTATAAATGAAAAAAAGTAAAAATACCTCGAATATACCCTCTTGGAAGTGATAATCTATCCACTTGATTTTGAAAATATCTCTACCCCTACTCTTGATTTTGCTAATATCCCTTCCTAGAATCAGGATTGACCATTTTTGTTGAATTAGAGAATGGCGCTCATGAGATTCCTTTAATATTTCGTACTCAAATTTGATTGGTCAAAAAGGTAATATGCATATGTTGCAATCATTTTATAGAACTCGATAGTTATATATAATCTTCGCTGATTATGTCAAGCCTCTGATCATTATATATAATTCTTATCTTGAATGAAGAGAATCTCTGATGATTATATATAACTCTCGTCTGATAAAAAGTCAGGGGTTCTACATGCATGTTAACCCAAAAGACAAATGAGGTATGGTGTACCTATTATTATTATGAAGAACTACAGGTAAAAGCTCCGATTCATTACCCTATTTCTTTTTAAATAGAATAGTGCCTATCTTTTATACTCTTTATACTCTGTATTGTACACTAACCTAGTACTCGAACATAATTGTTTAATATGTAATCTCCCAATACTATGGTTTGGCAATGTCTGTAACATGTTCTCTTTCTAAAACTAGTTTATATTTCTTGAATGTTGAGCTTACGATCTAGATTCTGGAAAAATCTTGATCAAATTCAATTTCTTGATGAAAAATTTGAGAATTCATACTGTATTTCTTTATTAAAAAAAATCAGTCTGGCAAGCTCTCTAAAATTTTGAATAATCTTATCTTTGTCCAGAAATACCAAAATTTCCACAGAAATCTTTAAAAAATTCAAGCAATTTTTTTATTAAGCATCAATTTAGAAAATCCACACATTTCATATCGATCGACACAAATTTAAATTTTAATCCATTCGGTAACAAGTTAAAAGGAAACATATACAGGTTTGGAATTTTTATTTTTTCCAATCTCATAATTTATAAGGAATTTTTCAGATCTGGAAGCAGATTCGGAATTAGTATAAAAAATCGCACCAAGATCAATTTATCTCTTCCATTTACCTTAATTTTGAAATTTTCATGACTCTGTGTATGATAGGTATGTTTGTTACTACCTCTGACTTATCAGACGAGAGTTATATATAATTGTCAGAGTTTTTCTTCATTCGAAATAAGAATTATATATAATGATCAGAGGCTTGATTATTATACATAATCGGCGAAGATTATATATAACTATCGAGTTCTATAAATTGATTGCAACACATATACTTAGTACATATTATGTATTTCTGTGTGTGAGGAGAATGTGACTATTGTGAGCTAACAACCATTCAGATTTAAGAATATAAATTCCTTTGCTTGTAACAAGCGGTTTTTCCTGAATCATGATTGATAAAAACAGGGCATATTTTAAGCATTTATGATTAGAAATATGACTTTATAGCTGTGAACCCTGGTGTATTATCAATTTTTTCTTAAAATTTTGACAGCTTTAGAACCTGTAGATTCACAGACTAAAATATAACTTTTATGAATTTTTGAGGTCCTACTCATGAGTATTGAAATACCTAAAGGTTTATGAAAAATTGTATAATTTGATTCAAACTAAAGCTACAGGTATAAACCAATAGGATCATAATAACCCTTCTCAATCCCAATACCTGTATTTGAGGACTGCTCTTTCTAAAGATATTTTTCACACGTAGGAGTATATTTAGGATGCAATGATAAGCTTGCTTGATGTATTACAAAATAACTAAAATTTTTGAGTTATGTTCTAAACTCATCTGGAAGGTTTAGAGAACAACAAGGGTATATAAGAGAATACTTAATGATAAAGCCTTTTATTTCACCGAATCTTGTCAGTCTATTCACCGGTTTGATATTTATAGTGGGATTAAGTCCGACTCCCCCTGATTGGTTATAATTTCATTGGGTTTATGAGTTGAAATTTGTCACCAAGGCTAATTGATAAATTAATTCAAATTATCTTTTTTCGATAATTTCCCACTGAATTGTTTATGTTTCTTCCGTTTTTCTGATTAGCGAGAATGTTTAATTCCTCTCGGTTAATTTCCTTTGAAAAAAATTTATCCTGGTCTTTAAGGGTTAAAATCGGTTTATATTTATTTATCTATTCGGCCTTCTTTTACTACAATGTTAAAATCGCCAGCCTCAAAATATTTCTCTCTATTCAAATCAATTTAATTTTTAGATAAAATCAATGATTGGAACACCCAATTACGCCAGGAGGAAGAGATTAGTCGCAAAATGTTACAGCGAAAAAAGTAGATTGGCCCCAGCCTGAGCCCGAAAACTACCAGTAATAACCAAACTATGACAAATTTCTGTAGACGATGATGATCTAATTCATGAAGGAGAACAAATTTTCGATTAGATTATCCACTATTCTTTTACCACTATTCATTTATTAATTTCCAGAAGAAGAGAATGAAACCTATACGTTAATAATAACCAAGAAAAACAGTCAAGGAATACCCCTCTCTCTCTCTTTTAATCCATCAATCAAAGTATAAGATTACATTTATCTCTGTGTACTTGTACTCATGTTCATCCTGAATTATGTTTATCCTTTTCATTTATTTCATGTATATTTACCACTACCATTATCACAATTACCAAAATTTAATTTATGCATTGACTATACCTTACATTAAGTGTGGATACACACACAAACACACCCATGGTGAGACTCAAGTGTGTGCACAATCTCTGTTTATCTATTATAAATATTATTATACACTTTTTATTGTATTACAGTTCATTGTACATTTAAACCTCTAATGCACTAACCTCTATGATTCATCTTATTTTTTTACTCACAGACACTTTCTGACTCTGAAATAGAAAATCCAAAAGTGACCAAAAATTTGAAATTTGTACTGACTACACCTTATTCACCTAAACTTATTTATTCTTGTGTCAATGAAGACAAAATAAGATGCTTTTTTCTCTTGAATGAGATTAGAAAATTATCTATTTACACATCCTACAATCTGAGTTATTATTATGATAAATGGGAAGTTCCTCGTTCACCTTTTTCTTATTCATAAAAGAAGTATCTTCTAGATTATTGAATTTCCTGTGAATATGAAATACAAAACAATGAATACATTATTATGTCTGGATATAGATATTAAATTGCTTTATTTCTACATCTTCAAAAAATCAATTTTATCAGCAACCTGATAAGTTGAAAAAGTCATAATTTCAATAGCCCTCCCTCTCCTACATTACGCAAGAAAACAGCAAAAACAATACATATAAGCAGATGTTTGTTAAGTATTTGAAGAGGATGAATAAAAAACCCTATATATAATTCCAAAAATTTTCATTCATCCTTTAAGGATATACACTCGATCTCACAATATGAACTAAATATACAGCTAATTTCAATGAGCTCTTGGATTTATGATTTTCTCAAATTTTTTTGGAGGCCGAATCAAATGGCATATTTTTACAGATTGAAGAAAAAAAGAAAAATTTTGACTTGTCCTTTCTGTTATGTCCTGAGGAGGAATTACAAATTCATAACTCAAAAAATCGGAAATCCAAAATTAGCACGTTTTATTATGCGTTAATTACATTTTTGACTAGTAATTTAAATGTGCCTAAGGAAGAAACTTATCAGTTCTTTTAATAAAATGTCTGAAACAATTAATTCTTTCAGAGGAAAGTATTGCCGGGCTTCTTCGAATATATTTGAGCTTTTTAATGAGGGATTCACTAAGAGGATTGAAAGACAAGTGAATATGTAGTTATAAAGCTTTTATTTCACCGGTTCTCATCAGAATCTTGATATTTATACAGAAAATTAGTGCATTTTTGGAATCCTCTGATTGGTTGATCAGGTTCAAATTTTGAGTTGGTGTTGGCAGGGAGAGGTAAGGACTGCAATTACCGTTTTGTAAGGAAAGAATCTATTTGTAACTGCCCACTGCATCTTTTCCTTTTCGTTCCCTTTTTGTTGTTGAACACGGATTTCTGCTTGTTACTTTGGAATAACATGATGTACAAATTTTATTAGGGGCAAAAGATGTGTTACGTATGATGGGCGTCCTGAAATAATCTTCTATCTTTTGACAAAGTAAATCAGTTATACTGTACATTCGTTTTAATCTGAAATAGTATCCGCAAATATAACAGAATTTATTAGGATCTTTTGTACAGATGTAAACACGTGGTGGCATTTGTCAAGAAAAATCACGTCGAGTATTTCCAGTCACTTTTGAAGGTTACAAACCAATAAGAATGATTCTAAATTATTACTAATAGATAAATCCTTAAAATGACTGGTCAATTTAAGGTCAAGAATAGATTCATAGCTATTCCTTATACAATAGATTCGAAAATAAATTAATTTTTATGCTTGATTCTGATTGGTTGATTTAATTTCTTGAATGGATCCATTGGCTTAAACCGTGCATATCTATTTGAATTTCACAAGATATCGAAATAAAAATATGACCATTAGAAAGAGCACAAAATTTTGCATAGGATAGAGTCTTAACACTCTGAGATTTATGGAAAATATGAGCTCTAGCGAGCTTTTAAACCCGAAAAATATGACAATTTTCGTGAGTTTTTACAGCTACTCCAAGTTTAACGTCTGGTTTTTTAAAAGAAGATTTTTTCGCGTCATATTGAAATATACCTCATTAGACGCAGAATTTCCCGTTCTTTTCAATGAGCTAATTAGCTTAATTGTGTAATTGCGTTTTAGACAAGTAATTTGAAGAAATATGTGATCTAATTTGGGATTTTTGCGAATTTCAGTTTTTTTGGGAAAATTTTAATTTTTTTTCGATAAATTTTTATAAAAATTAGATTTTTGGAATCTGGGAAAAATTCTGCACAAACCCTGAAAAGTTATCGATATATCTAAAAATTTATTTTTTTATTTCCCCCCGTGTTATCAACTATTGTTGACTTTTCTGAGTGCATTTTCATGTCATCCCCAGAAACAGTTACAGTTGATGAAAATGCACACTCAGAAAAGTCAACAATAGTTGATAATCAAATTATTTCTCAACCAGTAATTATCAGTTTCGAGCCAATCAATGAGAAGCCTGCAATTAGCAAAAAGGGAACGAAAAGGAAAAGATGCAGTGGGCAGTTACAAATAGATTCTTTCCTTACAAAACGATAATTGCAGTCCCTACCTCTCCCTGCCAACACCAACTCAAAATTTGAACCTGATCAACCAATCAGAGGATTCCAAAAATGCACTAATTAATTCTTTCACTGATATTTACATCAGGTATGTTGATGAAACCGAATGTATCATCAGAGGACTTTTTCTCAAAGATGAAAACATTAAGTTTATTATGGAAAAGGAGTCTAATGGTGTTTTGAGTTTTTTAAATGTTAAACTGACTAGAAAAGATTATGGATCAATCCTAAGAAATATTTTCAAGAAGAAAACTTAAAATGGAAAATAAATTTAATGAATAGTCAGAATACTGGATCTTAATAGACTCGATATATTGAACGAACACTCGTCATGAAATCTCATTCAGTGTTAAAAAGCTGAGAAAAAATAAAAAAGCGTAACACATTGTTTAACCGTAAATATTTGACACCTCTGAAATAAATAATGAAGCATATTTTAGAAAGGATTGACTCGCTAAAATAACAATGAATAGTTGGGTATACAGAGTTGAGAAAAAAATTGATGATTATTGTAAATTGAAATCTGAAAAACTTTGAAACGGAATATCTTTGCAGTGAAAGCTACACAGATGGAAAGATCAGAAAAAGCTCTATTCAAATATGTAAAAATTAAAAATTATTGTAAAAAATATGTAATAATACTACTTTCAAGTAGCTTCATAAAAATATGAAATATATTTTCGGAGGAGATTGAAAAGTGTTTGATTTTCCTAAGTCTCACGCAAGTCTCAGGTACAACTGTACTGTATACTATAGTGTATAGAGTACCCCAATCGTTTTTAAAAACACTAACATGGATATGTGATAGATCCCCTTTTTTATTTTAAATACTTACACTAAAGATATTCATTCACGAAAGACATTCATTCCCTGTATTCAACTTCACAACCCATGACTAAGCTAACAGCTAACAGAAGAAAGATTTTGTTGTTTGTTGATAATGCTCCAAGTCATGTTTTGGAAGGATCACGTTTACTCATTTGTACTTAGGAAAATAATACCGGTGTAATATATATACTATTGGTGAAAATAATTAAAAAAAGATACTAACCTGGTGAATAACCCTATAAAAAATTAAGATTTTCGGAAGAATCATTAATCCACAAATTTATCGAGAAATAGCTCTATTTTTATACATTTTTCAAAATCCATCGCAGAGGTGTCAATTCGGCTAATCTATAGAACTTTTGCCCCCTCTTGTTTTGCAGTAATTTTTCTGACTGACAAAGAGACTAGGGTTTTTTTAACATAGATGAAATCCCTTGCGGTGAGTTTTCATGTCCTCGATAATAAAAAGACCAACACGATTCAAGGTAAACTTAGAGAGAAATATGAGGGGGCAACTGTTCTCTAATTTAACCGCCAATTCTTCCTATTTGGCGCAAAACAGATATGAAGAAATTCCAAAGATTTTGGCGAACTTAAAATTTTTTCATTGCTTCTTTGAATCTATCTATTCTTTTTATTCTTTATTTTTTAACCGAACCAAGATGTATTACTCATATCATTATTATTTTAAAGTTATACGCTTATGTACAAATTTTATATTTAATTTCTTTTTACTTTATTCAATACAGATTTATTTCTAACAAAAAAACAAAAAAAAGAACAGATTCAAAATAAAAATTTTAAAAACACGATCTAGGAAAAATTTCAGAATATTTACAGACTCTTGTTTATATCAAAATCGAAGACTAAGATACTTAGAGATATTTAATAAAGGTGATTATTTTTGAGCTTCTGCATTGTTGACAGAGAGAAATTAGTTCTTATTTTTATTAAAAATTTCAATTCTCAATGATTCGTATATTTACTCATAAGTATGCCTTTCATTATTTAATTTTTTAGTGATAAAAACATTTTTGAAATTTCGATTTTTTTACTTAAATTTAGGTGTGTGAAGAAAATGCAAATTAAGGAATGGAAATTTTTGTTATTTAGAATAAAATCAAAATACTTACAAGTAAAACTGAGGTTTCTTTCCTAGTCTCACTGGTTGAATAATCCGGAGAGATCTTCGATCAACAAGTCCTATTGAAAAAAATTTTTTGTTTCTCCCTGATCTGATCCGATTTTCTGGGTCGATCACATGAGTAGGGGTCAAATTTCTTCTAAAATTCTGATTTTTCATTAAAAAAATTTCTAACTCATCAAATAAACTTTTTATTAAATTATCATTAAAAAAATATTTTTAACCCTGTTTTTGATCCATACTTTGAGATCTGATCTTGATTGAAAAAAAATTTTTTTTGTTCCTTGATAGATCTTCATCTTCTCCTGTTTTTCGAGAAGTTATTTGATTGGTTCGCAATAAAAAAATAACAAGGAAAATCATATTTTTAGCGTCATCATCAAATCTAAGGCGAAGACTATTCCCAAAATAGCTTTAATAGAATTTTGGAAAATCATCTAAACTAAGTTTTCAAAAAATTGAGAACCTAATACTGTAACTAAATGTGTTCTATTTTGTGAGGAAAAAAGTTTTTTCTATGTTTAAAGCACGTTTATTGATGAAAAATAAGATATGAAAATTTCTTCTACGAAACTAATATAAATTTCTCATGATAAATTTCAGTTGAGAAATTGTATTGATTATTAATATATATTCTCAATATTATTCAGTACCACTCGTATTGCATAAATGAATGAATTAGAAATGAAGGAAAATGTCAAATTTTTCTTATCAAATATTATCATGGATAATAATAACATCTCGGGTGTCTGCCTTTGAAGCTGAATTTCTTTAAATATTTCTATATTATATTTTATATATCTTTTGTTGAGAGGAATTCCTGTCATCTCCATTGAGGATGAATATCGTTTCGTTGGTCGGAATGTGGATAATTCTGATCTGGATGTCGTTGTTGGTTGGGATGAAGCTGTTGTTGATGTTGATTATATTGACCTGGATTGCCAAGATTACTAGGATGATGGAATGAACCTGGCTGAAGATGATGATTCGACGGTGAGTTATATCCAGGTGCACTCATCATCTGATTGAACGACTGATGTTGGTGCTGACTATACACGGATGGATTATGATTGTACATTGGAGTCTCGTTATAAACGTTGAGATTATGATAACCAATAGAAGGAGAGTTTGCAAGTTGTTGATATCCTTGGTTAATTGGATAACTCATTGGATAGTTTTGCGGGTATGAATTCATATTAACATTCTTATTATCATTAAAGGATTGTTGACTATTGTAATTTGGATAATTTACATGTATTTGTTGGTTATAAAACGAATTGGCATAGTTTGGTGTAGATGGATAACTGGGGTTGTGATGAGGAATAGGCCTGGGATAATTAGCAAAGTGAGAAGGATTCATATTACCCGGGTTGGGTGGGTGAGTAACTTTTGATGTTGAGATTGTGGAAGAGGATCTGGTCACCATTTGAGTTAAGGATGAAATCGGATCATGACTGGAACTATTCTGAGACTGTTGAGTGTCCTCATCAGCACTAAAAGCAAGTGGCTCTTCCGAGCTAAGGCATTCATTGACATTACTCTGGACTTGGCATGGATTATT
Organism: Gyrodactylus bullatarudis; assembly: GCA_012064415.1. Taxonomy (NCBI): domain Eukaryota; kingdom Metazoa; phylum Platyhelminthes; class Monogenea; order Gyrodactylidea; family Gyrodactylidae; genus Gyrodactylus; species Gyrodactylus bullatarudis. Next base: position 31,662 of record SSNU01000304.1, on the reverse strand, counting down.
GGGAGTATTGAGATCATCAAGGTAAATACTTTGGTCCCTTGGGATGGCTTCATCTTTTATCAGAGTGGAATCCCCTTCAAGAATTGTGTCTTCTTTTTCTTTGAGATTCAACGATTCGTTAATAGTCGAATCTTCATCTCCAAAGACAGTAGGAAGTTCAGTAGACTTTACCGAAAGCATCGATACACCAGCATCTGCAGGTGGCAATGTGGCATCAAATGGTTTATCTCCATTCTCAGAATAATCATTCTCATCCAAAGGAAGCAAATAAGCTGAGGAAGATGTCCTAGATGCTGTATCTGATGATGTCGGCTGAGTTGGAAGTATCGACAAAGGTTCATTACAGGGAATGATAGGATCTGTGGAACTCTCTGCGTCAGGTAAGCTAGATGGGCTATTAATTTTGCAATATTCTTTCTTTGAGATGAAAGATTCCTGTCTGGAGGGAGAATGAGAAAGACTTCTACGCGGGGGCTTCCTCCATTTACTCATGTTACAGGAGTTGATCCATTGTCTTGATGAACGGGCAGTGGTAGAGTGCTTTACTGATTCTTCGATATTGTTAGTGGAGTCATTACTCATAGCAAGGGTATCTTCATCTGAGATATTCACTTCCAATTGATTCATAGGCACGGTCTTATTACTCTCGGATCGATGAGTGATTTGGGTTTTGTGTGATTTTATAGATAAATCATGATTTGAGCATTTTGAAGAGGCTGAAAATTGATAGAAAATTCTAAGTCATTGAAAAGAGCAACACGTGGCTAAAATTATGCCCTGAAAACAAGTTACTCTCAAGCAAGACTTAAGTAGGAGAGTGTTTTAATGATCGAAAAAGGTCTTAAAGTTTATTATCTTATGATTCATTACTCATGAGACGTGAAAATTTTTCAAGTTATTAAAAGATCATCCGATAAAGCCTTACTGAGTTTGAACAGTATGCATTAATTTTATTCAATAAGTGCAATTATCTCTAATTCAATGTGGAGAAGTCACACAGCTTGCCATAGAGTTAAGACTCAGCGTGTATCTTAATTAAAAATTAGTTAAGAAATAATCCAAAAATGTATGACAAGCATATGACACGCTTCTTCTTCATTGAGACTCCTCAGTATACTGCCTGTCTTGTTTAGATTATTTCTTTACTAGCTTATAGATTTCGATTCCCTTGCATAGTTCTTTTGGTGCTTCTCAAATGAGATGACAAAATTTTGAACCTTTTTAACATTTTTATTCAGCATCAATCAAATAATTCTTTTGGCGTCTTAAATTTTGAGAAGAAAAGATTTACTAAAAAAAAGAAAGAAGATGATTCCAAAGGAAAAAAATGCCAGCGTGTTTACAGTTGTTGGAGTCTACCTTTTGGATTTAGAGAAACCAAATTATGTAACACCTATGAGCTCCCCAAGGGTAAAACCAAAAGTTGTCTTCCCACCCAACCCCTCTAGGAAAATGATGAGATTAGAATTGGAAGTATTTCTATCTTCTCACACAAAGTTTATTTAATTAGATCAGTTTTCTATGTAACGTATCATTAAATTTTATTAACTGTAAATACAAGAGCGTCAAAAAGTATCAATAAACTCAATCCATGTTTTTTGAGGTTGAAAGATGATTTTTATTCTGAGGGTACTTACTAGTGGTCATGCTAGTGATTGGAATGACGAAGATATTTAGCTTTTATTCACTTAAATATCTTCGTCGTTCCAATCACTAGCATGACCATTAGTCAGTACCCTCAGAATATCTTCGAGGAAATCAGGCAATTAATGTCTCAAAATGATTTTTATTGTTTAACGATTAGCTAATTATCGACCAACTAAAGATACTGGCATGATTATGCCCTCAGGAGTAAAGGCCTCATTTGTAAAATAACTGGCATCATCTAGTTTCTTTATTTAATACTTGGTTGACTCAGTTCAAAACTGATGATGATAGGCATCTTAAAGAATTAAAGATTTACCAAAATTTTTCCTTGAGTTTCAGTAACATGACGAAATATTATACAAGTCTATTACTTACTGATAGTGTCTTTATCTGGGATATCTTTATCGGTGCTTGTGATCGTTTTATCAAGTTGATCATTATCATACATTGAGAGGTAAGGAGGGGCAGCTTTCTCGGATAACTTTTCTTCCTCCAATTCTGGCTCTTTAGTCTCAGAGTTCATAGAGCTACTACTGAGGTTTTGGCTACTTTCATTTAATTTAGGACATTCAATATCATCGGCCATGGAAGAATCAATGTGAGTTGGAGACCTTGAAAAGTTATTTTTATGGCGTAATGATCGGCTAACAACGGATGAAGAGATGAAATACTTACTTAATTCTGGCACTGCTCTCTTGATCCTCTTTTGGTTTAATATCAGATGTATCCTGTTTTAATAAGAGCGTTAAATTTTGGTGTAAATTTTACTCAAGATAAAAACAGATAGTCAAATTTATGATTGATTCAACACAAAGTCAGAATTAATTGGATGACAAAGCAAATTGTTCATTATCGGAGCCTTAAAAATTACTATCTTGAATCTCTTGCACAGTATTTTGTATGGTTTAGAAAATGATAATAAAGAGTTCAAGAGTACTTTAGGACCTGAGTTTTAGTAACTTGGAAACCCATGTGAATGACAATTTCTGATTGGTTCTTGAAATTTTGACCAATCAGAATGCATTAAAATAATCAATAACTACTGCTTGTAATGATGAATTGACTACGTTGAAGATAGTTGTAAATATTTTTAGTCATTATTTTAAATTTTTGTGCTAGGCTTATTTTAGAATGCTTTTTTAGAAAATGATACTTTATTCTAAATTTACCGTATTTCATAGTAGTTACGATAAAGTACTAAAAATAGTAGTCTTTTCTATCGTTTGTATGTTATTTTCCGATTTCTAACCTACTTTGATCATCATCATCATCGTAATTTGAGGCTTCTGAGTAGTTTTTACCAAAAAGCCAAGAAGTAACAAGTAACAAAGAGCTACAGAAAAACTAATACCAAAATATTCATGCATTTAAAACAGAAGAAAACAAGAGGAAATAAAAATGTTTACGCCATCAGGAATTTAACATGCCTTCCAATCAGTAACCAAATCAAGTGAGGATAAATGCATGTAGTCTCTAGAGATTACAAGGCTTAATATTATTTCACAGACAATATAGATTGAAAATGAGTTTGGCAAAAAAAATCCAAGCTCTAGTATGACTCATAGGGCATCAAAAAGTCCTGAAAGTCCTTTTGTTGTTTGAGGTCTATTTTCATTTCTATTCACATGAATGCAATTCGATTTTGGATTACTCGCTTGGTTTAAAATTTATTAGGGCCTGAAAAGGGCCTAAATTTTGTTTGTATTAGGTCTTAATGTTGATTTCAAATTGTAAGAAAAACTAAAACGTTAATCCTATCTGTACAAAAACCATCTCCTTACCATAAAATAAAATTTAGGCGCTCGAGGTCTCTCATTTCATTGATCTGCAAATGTATTTTCTGCAAACCCTTATTTGATTCAGTTCATTTTAAAAATGCCAAGGATAGAAGCTACATCACGCATGAAGACTATGCGAGTTATTACGAAATATGCATCGGAATTTCAAGCCCAAAACTGTTAGCAGGTCCCTTTGATTAAATATATCAGAAAATAAATTTTAATTTTTCCTATATTCTTTTCATCAAGTAGTTGCCTAAATTTAAGGGTCCTAAAATACAGGGAATAATGTCCTATTTTTTGAGGCTCTAAATAAGAGACATTTTTGGCTAAATTTAAATTACATGAGAATGCTGATTAATTAGTTTTAAAATCTTACAGAATATTGATTAGAGCGAAGAGGTGAACTGGATGAAAAGGGTTTCATCATAGATTGGATTTTATTCGATTTTATTGATTCAGGAACACTCGGTGGATCCTCGATATCTGATTTACTCTCAATGATTGCTTGATCATCTTGGTATTCATCTTTGAGTAGGTTGCAGTCTTTAGACTGACCTTTTCGATCTTTTTCTAAAAATGAGAGAAAAAAATTAATTTTATTTATATTCTTGATAACTTAAGAACCCAAAGCAATCTCAAATGAACCAGGTATACTCACCAATTTTATCGTTGTTGTCAAATCTAGATCTTCTTTGAATGGTGGAGGGTCTTCCTCTTGAACTTTTATATCTCTTATCAATATGATCTAGGTAGAAGTTTTATATCAAAAAATATTTTGGATGTTTAATCAGAATAACGTTAAAGGATAATTTTTAGTTGAAAAGTGCTGAGTTATATCGGTTTTGAGCTGAGATATCGATAAATTTTCCATTTTTGCAGAGAAAAGAAGAAAGCGATGCCAAGGTTTTCACAAATAATTTAATATTCTTACACTTACACTTTAATAGAAAAAAAAGTGTAATAATTATGAAAAATTAACACCAATTTCCATTTTAAAAATATGAAAAACTACACTGTGCTCACCTGGAAACAGGCTAGAGCCGATTGTAATGTAACATAATTATGTCATTATAATGTTTAAACCAATAACCTTTTGGTGTTCATTTTTTCTAAAACCTTGTATATATGGCATGCATCACACTGATGAGTATACCCGAAAAATTTTGGCCATTCTTGGACATTTCGAATATTACCATCTTACACTTTTAAACATTTTTTATCGATTTCGATGAAGACATTTGAGTATCTTTGAGTGTAGAAATGTATAAAAAGGAAAACCTTGGGTAATAGGTTGGTTATATTCCAATCAAATCTACTTTTGCTAGTTTATTTGTTGAAAATTGATGCACTCATGGAGAATAGTAAGAAGGAAATTGACATCAGATTAGAGTAATTAAATTTTATTCCTAATTTCTCAATAAAATTCTGATAAATTGAATTGATAGTATGATTTTTTGACCGACAAAATATAAAAATAAATAAAGCTAGTTGACAAAAAAAGAGAGTTTACTATTTTTACAAAGAAACTCAATATTTTAGTAGTGGGAAAAAAATTCAATTTAACAGAAATTTGGCCACTCTTGGACAATTCGAATATTCCCATTTTACCCTTTTTTAACTTTTAAATTTTTTTCCTCGATTTCGAAGATTTAAAGCAACATGGAATCAAAATCAGACAAAAATTAGAATTCGCCTTAAGGAATAAACTGAAATTCCTAAATACCACACAGGGAAATGATTCAAAATTTAAGAGTTAAACTTCTTCTTGGAAATGGCGAATTTCTCTCAACCACTGGCTAAATTCTAATTCTTCGTCTAGAAATGATCCGAAATGAAATTATCGAATTGCCTTAGATCTTCAAACTCGATGAAAATTTTGAGCTCAAAGGTTAGAGAAGTGGAAATCGGGGTATTTTCGAACTGTACAGTGCACATGTACAGGGCAGAGAAGAAAATGTGTCCCCCACCCCCTGTTTTATTCCCGTTTTAGTTTAACCACATACAGTACGACCTGAGACTTATCTGTCAAAAATTCCCCTCTCCTCTCTGCCCCTTTTTAAAAACTGAAATAAATATGCAAGATTACTAACAAGTAACAACATTTAACACAAGAACACCTTAAAATTAAATTTATAAAATAAATATACCATACGATAGAGATT
>SSNU01000304.1:0-24946 GCA_012064415.1 Gyrodactylus bullatarudis | reverse complement strand
CCTTTTTTACTTAGGAGAGGAAAAATCTTTTTTCCAGAATAAATTTAATTTTTAAATTATTTTATTTCTATAATTTAGACCGTTTTGATATTGATAAACCTACAATAAATTAGACTGTTTAAATCAGGAGAAAAATCTCTATCGTATGGTATATTTATTTTATAAATTTAATTTTAAGGTGTTCTTGTGTTAAATGTTGTTACTTGTTAGTAATCTTGCATATTTATTTCAGTTTTTAAAAAGGGGCAGAGAGGAGAGGGGAATTTTTGACAGATAAGTCTCAGGTCGTACTGTATGTGGTTAAACTAAAACGGGAATAAAACAGGGGGTGGGGGACACATTTTCTTCTCTGCCCCTTTTCGGGTTTACATGTGCAATTTTTTTCTCTTTCCAACCATCTAATACATATATATATCATATTATCTCAAACTATTAAAAAAGAGATATTGACATTTAAAATCTAATAAATTCATAATTTGGAGCGAAAAAACATTTTTCGAAAATCCTTTTTTTTCCTCTACGAAAATGGGCTTGTCTTAGTCACAAAACAAACAATGAGTCATAGAGTCTAGACTCCATATTTTGCTAGTTTTAAAACAATTCAAAATTGTGCCGTCAGAAACGTCCATGAACTCTCTTTGAACCATCATGTAAGCTTCAGATACATCTGGCAAATTTTGTCGACGTCCTAACTCTTTCAGGAATTTAGATTTAAAACTCCAAATTATTCCCTGGTCTAAGGGCTGACAAACTGATGTTCAATTCGGTGGTAAAAATAACAGCTTCACATTGTCAGGAGGGGTTGGAAACTTATGGAAAGCCACATTGTCAGGGAGTAGCAGTATATTTCTGACAGCAAAGGCTTCACCAAAGCCTATCAACCATTCCTGAAAAAGTTCAGTATTGTTCCATGCACTTTTGTTTCCTCGATAATGAGGAGGTACATCATTGTGGAAACATCTAGGCTTTTTCGAGTGCCTTTCAAAAATTAGAAAAATGAAACTCCAAAAGTTCGCTCCAAGTTATGAATTTATTAGATTTAAACGTCAATATCTTTTGTTTAATAGTTTGAGATAATATGATTTATTAGATGGTTGGAAAGAGAAAAAAATTCTCAATACAAGTGTATAATTTTTTACCTATTTTATTTTTCTAGTTCCAATAATTGAAGTGTGCTTACTTATAAGTACAGAGGTTATATATATATTATTATTTTAATAAAAAGGGCAGAGAGAAAAGGGTGATTTTTGACATAAAGTGCACAGTTCGTACTGTATTTTCTTTTTTTGTTTATTTTTAAGGTTGAAAATAGAGTATACGGTATATGAAGATGTATGTTCTTTACCGGTATTCAACGAATTTCAAGCAGGTACAGTATCTTAAGTTCACTTTATTTAATCTTTTCAAAGATACTTAACTCCTACAACTAAAAATTTCCATTGTTCATACGAAAAAAATGAATGTTATCAGCAGTTTAAAATGCCTTTCAGTTATAATAAAATTCAATACAATATTTTGATTGAATAAAACAATTTAATTTAGTCTTCAAATCAAGCATTTTTGATGCGGAATTAAATATCCTTTCGAGTGAGGGGCTGGATGAAAATATGAAGTTTAAGGAAAATGTGTCTCCCACCCCCTGTTTTTTTCGACACAAATGGGACGTCCCGTTTGAGTTTAAACACATATGGGACTTTCGACACGAATAGGACGCAACAGATACAATGAAAAATTATATAAAATGAATGAATGGATGATAAATGTCCAACTGAATAATATGCAGGAAGATATGTATAATTTAAAGGGGAATAAAAACTCACGGTTATCATGGTCACTGTCATCACTCTTGTGATCATGGGAATTCTTATTGGACAAGGTTTCTTTACATGGGGATGAGACTACAGTCTTCTTTCTAGGCCGTCCCTAAATAAGAGAATTCTGTAAAAGGAATCTATATCAAGGAACATCTTTAGAGATAAACTTACACGTGACTTTCTTGGAGCTACTGGTTCGACATTGGTCGTATTTTTCTCAGAATTTTGAATCGGCTCAATGGTCTCTTCTTTGGTTTTTGAGTCTTCTGTCGTTAAATGACTTAGTTCCTGAAACGACCGAGAATATGTAAGATTGAAATACTATAGATATTAATGATCTGATCATAAAAAATAGGTTCAATCGATAAATGATCAATAAACAAGAAATGGGATTATTTTAACGGATTAAAGATTTAAGCTAAACTCAGTTTTAAATTAAGTTTATTAACTTGGCTCAATAGTATTAATGACTGAGGGTTACATTTTTTTATTTTAAAAATTCATACGAGTTAAAAGACAAGAATTTTTATCTCAGTACTTTCTAAATTTTACTTACTTCCAAGACTAGATTATTAGCAACAATCTTGGAATGAATTGGGTTGAAAATTTTATCAGATTAATCAAATCATGAAGTATAAATCGAACAAAGAGGCGATTTAAACTCACATGATCATAGGGAGACCAGCGAAGGGATTCCTCGTTTAAGCTGATCCAACTTTTGGATCTTTGGTCGTACTTTTCTTTAAGTTCTTTAAGCACTTGATAATCAAACTTGAGGATGGGTTGCATGGACTTTTCATCAAGACAGACATAGCTAGCTAAACTTTGCAATGTACTGGAAATATCATGGGGATCAATGCCTGTATTTTCACATATTTGGCTAATTGTAAGGGTTCCAGATGGCTTGAATAAATATTCAATGATTTTTGACTTCCAGTATGATTCGTAAGATAACCGCCCGAGATTGGATAAAGGCTTCTCAGGAGATCCTGGTTTTCCCTCAATTCTACTGAGAAGATAGCCTAAAAAGTTGAAAGATTCTCATTGTGCTTTATCGTGGCCTAGAGCTTATCAAGAGCATTCAAAACATGTTATCTTGTAAATTTAATTATTCATAAATCGAGCACCAAAGAAGTGAAAAAATATTCGAGGAAAGTGGGACATAATTTTATGAAAATTTTCATATTGAACTTAACCCTTTTGATATCAGAACTCATATATGACCTCCATGTTCAAACCAACTTTTAACAATGATTTTGAAAATTTTTTTATGATTCTTTTTTGAGAATTTGTTACAAACAATCAAAGTTTGCTACCATGCAAAATTTTTGCTAGCCAGGCATAAGAATGCCATTGATAATTGAGCTTTTTCAGAAAAGATTAGAATTCCTAAATCCTTTTTGATCGAAATTATTAAACTCATCAATTTTCAGAGATAATAAGATTCATGTCCATAGTAGCCGAATAGTCAATTTAGAACAAGGTATGATTTTTATGTATGAAATCAATCTGTAATCAATCTCAATCAAGAATCTCTTATAATAGGGATAAATATCGACCCCAATTTTACCTTAAACCTTCAATATCAAAGTTTTTTGTAAAGAGATCGAATGAAATTTATAAGATATCTCTTTTGACATTAACTGAGTTTGCGTAACAACAAATTTCCAATAAAAATCAGACCCTGGTGAAATTATGTCAAATAAAACTTTTCCAAAAAATTTCGTCCTAGTAAATGTTTTTTTTCATCACATGTTAATTAATTTTGTGAGAGAATCAAACTTGAAATTTTCTTGGTTTTGCTATGGTATCGAAAGGGTTCAATTTTAAAATGACTCAACTACTCATGAGTAATTTTTTTTCTTTGATTAGGCATAGGAAATCACTACAATGAATGAAAATAACTCTTACTACAAGGAAAAGGTTTTTAACCAATGAAATTATAAACGAGGTATACATGCGTAAACCGATGAGATAGTGACTAATAAATTCCAAGTAATTCTTGGATAATATTCACACAAAATATCTTAGAGTTTTTACGCAATGAGTGACAAAAGTAGGAGTTTGGTGCTCTATTGATAAAACTTGATTTTTAAGAAAAGTATAAATCATGATTTTTTTGGAAAAATTGTTAACTAATCTAATTTTTACTTACTGAATTCGATCAGGAAACGTCCAAAGAAACACTTCTGATAAGGCGGCAGTACCATGATACAGCTGAGATTATACTTTTGAGCAGATATCTTTTCCTTACTAAAATAGCCAACCAGATGAAAAGAATCGTCCTTGTGTATGGTGACAACATAGAAGAGGAATGGTTCCACATCATAGTATAAGGTCTTGTGGTCCAAAAATAGTTTCGCCAATAAACATAACTGCTGGCAATAAACTTTGGACATTTGGCCATCAATTTCAAAGATGCTAATGTTTTCATGGCGATAGATTTCATGGCCAGGTGGAAAATGATTGGTACATCGTTCCTGAAAAGTAGTTAATCGTTAAAAAGTAGGATTTGTAATTCGAATTCTAATTTTAAGGTAAATCTAACGGAAAGACAAGGAAAGGCTTAAACTTACAACATGACGAAAAAAGACTTCTCTTGATTTCATGTACTTGAGGCAGTTTTGGCAAATGTATAGAAGATTTAATCTGGCATATTCAGTCGGATAGGGAGCTGAATACCAAGTTGTTATTACATGATGACCCAATTGAATTTTTGGAGGTAACCGTTCTCGACAAATGGCATTCTTTGTACCAGGTTTCTCAGGCTTTGGCATATGATAAATCTAGAATTTGAAAAAAAATAATAAATTCGAATAACATGGAATTCCCATTAAAAACTCATTTAAAATCGTTTTTTATTGATTGTAGAACTAAAATGTGAACTTGGGTTAAAAATAACCCAAGCTAATTTTAGGCCTCAATATGTCAAGGCTTATTCTTATTTCATTTTCTCTATTTTTACGTAATCTTATTCAAGTCTTTAATAAACAATAAGACAATTTGAATCCCGAATCAAAAAAAATTCGATTCATCGCATTTCACATTCAAGGGTTAAACTTACAGTCTGGACCTTTCTTTGAATGAAATCAAATAATTCCTTGTCTTCTTGATCAATATTTTCGAGAAGGGGATTTTCAGATGAGTTTATATCTCTCTCTTGGCCTTTAAAGGTGTTATAAAGGGGAAGTTTTGATTGTTTATTTGTTCCTTTTAACGACCGACGATTTACTGTAGGAGTTGAGATACTCTCTTTTTTTAAGGTGGATTTACGTTGAATTTTCCTTGGTGGAGTTTCCACAATACTCATGGATTCACTCTTTATATCATCTTCATCATCACATTTCCTTAATGATCGAGTTCTCTTTCGAGATGATTCGGAATTGGCACAACTGTTCTTGTCATCTGATCTAGGCGATTTTAGTCTTTTGTTCTTCTTTGAGGCTAGATAAATTTATTCGATAATATAATTTTGATTCGATAGCTACATATCATTAATTAGAAATACTTATCACTTAGTTATTGAAAAAAATACAGAGATGCTGTCAAAGATCACAACTTAGTTCTCTATTTCTCGTATACTCATCAGTGTGACGCATGCCAAAAAAGATCATCGGAATATCGTGAAGATTATTTTTGATTGGTCAAATTCTGTCTCCATAAAAGAATTACAATTGAATATGCGGATGAAGCTTTTATCACAATTAATTATCATAGATTTTATCTAGTACATCCCTGGAGCGCGACCAATAGTAGTATATCAAGGAATCGAGGAAAAAGCTATTTAGATTTTAAGTTCTAAAATGGGAATAAAACACTGAGACTTGAAAAACACAATGAGGAACAAACCGTAAGAAAGTCAGAAGAAAGAGGAATATCTCTACTAGAATAAAGATTAAAATTATTCTTATCAGTCAAGATAGTTTTTGTATTTATTATGAGCTTATTTTTAAATGGAACACCTATCTACTTTTAAGTAGAAGAGAATAAATTTTGGGTTGATTCAACTCTCTGAAATGTATCAAGATAGATTTTTGGAAAATGAGTCAATTTTTGTTCATATAAGGATTATTTAAACTCACATTCGTTCGAGTTATCACTATCAATTTCAAATTCTTGAACTTTTTTGAAGTAATTAGATAATTTACTTTGCTTTTTCTCCTCTGGTTTACCTGTGAACGTTTCTTTTATTATTGCCAATTCATTAGGAAGAAGTCGATCATCTTTAATCAGAGTTAACATGTGATCTTTTGTCTTGTTTGTAAGGCGATATTGAGTATCAAAATAACCATTTTCTAGGTAAAAACATATGGGACAACACCAAGATCCCTCTGGTATTTCTATAAATTTTTCATCGATGCAGTCCATATGATAACCACGATCACAAAGATCGCAAAGAATGAAATCTTCACCATTTTTATGCAAAGGTCTAGATGGTGATGAGGCGTTTTGATCACAAATTGAGCATTTTTTACATTCAATGCAAAACCATTTTATTTTTGTTACAGTTTTGGTTAGGATATCTGAAAAATTCAAGCAGCTAGGATGTCCACTTAAACCACATGTCCAACAATTGATCATTGTTTCAGCCTTATGTGTTCTTTTATTATCAAAAACATCACCAAGACAGTAGCTACAAACCGGTATAATTTTGCCCATAGATTTCATCTTAAAATAAAAGTAAGAATATATACTCTTTTAGAACTCTTTTGCGAATATTCTGTTTCAATTGAACTCTGCGAAAATCTTGTAGAACATATAGAAGATTCCATTTCGGTAGAGGGAGAATTTTTAACTGAGTTTGAGAATAATCTCAAATCTTCAGAGCGAATACCAGATCTGCGTCTAGTCATTTTAAGCAAAATTCCTTTAGACTTTCATAATTTGTAATAGCTGCTTAATAAAAGATGTAACTTTTCAAATTTGTGTTTGTTTTTGTATAGTCAAGCAGTCTGATTCAAAAAAATTTTCAAATGCAAGTTCAAGGAGTAAAGGCTGCCTACCATATAAATGATTTCTATCTTGGTAAAGAAATTGTTGGCTACTATGATAAAAATAATAATTTATTGTTCACCGAAATAAAGAGTGTCCTTGACAATAGTGACAGAACCACAAATATAAGTCAATTCGATGAAATTAAATCCACCGTAAAAATATATGAAATAACCCTACCTCGAAAAGTAAACCTTGGTTTAAGTATTAAAAAATTTGAGAGGTGTTTCTTCATATCTGATATAGTACATGATTCATATGCCCATAAAACAGGAATTGAAATAGGCGATGAAGTTCTCGAAATTAATGGATTAAAATTAAACGATAACGATATTGGCTACATAGATCATTTACTGAGAAAAATGGTAGACAAAAATTATAAATTTGCAATCAGAAAAAGGTTTGTTGAGAAATTTACGATATTTAAGAAATTATCAAACCAACATAAAATTAGATAAAAATGACTACGGCATGGTTGGCCTTGAAATTCTGAATGGAAAAATCATAGGAATATTTGAAAATTCTGACGCAAAAAATAAGAATGTCAGAATTGGGGAGCAAATAGTCAAAATAAACAACATGTATGTTATTGGAAAGTCAGATGATGATTTGAGAAATTTAATCCGAGCCAGTGATCAGAGCTTGGAGCTATCTCTTATATCATTTCCAATATTAAAATTAATATATAACAAGTTTGTATCATCCTCTAATTATGTAGGCTTTATACGAACAATAAAGATTCTTCGATCCCTGTCGAAGTCTAAAGTCTCTGGTAGAGACTATAGCACTGTAGAGTGACCCTAGTAGTAGAGTCACGATTCGTGACTCACGAATGTGAATTTCATACTATCAAAATTAAATATGAATCATAAAATATGATAACTTGAACCAATTCAAAAATCTTGATTTATGGAATAAATAATAAAATTTGTTTGATTTAAATACAAAATCATTTCGGTGAGTTTTTAATGAGGCTAAATTGGCTTCTTGTACGCTCCAACAAATCAAGATCGGTCTTCAAATGTTTCTCCACGTCTGGACTGTCTTTCGAGGAAGATGCTTACATTAAAGAGGACTTGAAATTCAATTCAGAATTTAAAACTATTGAATTATTTATGAAAAATGCACGCATGGATTCTATTATTAAACATGGATTTGGTTTGTCGCGGAGCAGTATTGAAAACGAATTTTATGACTGTCGATTTCTATTAAACGGAAAGATTGCAGAAAAGAAAAGTTCCATTTTGAGAGAAGGAGACTTGGTTGATTACATTATTAGACTGGAAAATGAAATGCGATTTGGAAAAAGATTAAGAATTGTATCTATAAACGAGATTGATATGAAATTTCACGCAATTCTACGAGTATGGAGAAGAATAAATCTTTTGAATTATTATATTTTTTACAAAAACATATCTGAAAAGTATTCATCCATTTCATCCTCTTCTGTTTGCTCATTAATTTTCTCTGCGATTTCATCTTTAATTATTTCTGATGAAGATGAACTGATTTTATCCTGGGACACTTCGTTTTGATTGACCGATTCACCAAGTGAAATCTTTGAATCGCGTTTCTTTGGAGCTTTTGCTCGATCGTGCCTTGATATAAAATTAAGAAAAACATACATTTTTTTGAAATTCAGTTTAACGGAGCATTCGGGACAAAGTCTTATTTTTACAAGTGCGTTCTTTTTTTGATTCTTCTCCTTATACCGAAAGTTGACCTCCCAACTAGCCAGGTTATCATTATTGGGGCAATTAACTCCTCCACATGAAAATTGACCCTTCCCATTAATAACCTCTTTTTCTGATCTCCAACGCATTCCAAATAATCCGGTTATGTAACGAGATAAATCTATAATAGCATATTCTTTAAACAGCCTATTCCAGTACCGTTTGGCAAGTCTTTGTTCCCTTAGATAGATGAAAGTTAATTTTTGAGTTTACCAAGAGCTGAGATCATCCTCGTCATCAGAATACACGAATTTGTAATTTTCTCTGATAACATCCATATCTCTCTTAAATTTTGTTTCATCTAACTGAAAATCTTTAATAGAGCCCCCATAATATTCCATGTAATCATTGACAAGTTTCTTGTGACGCTCAAACTAGATCAATTAAATAACTTGTTAATAATTACAGCATTGCCTGAGATAACTCCAACGCCATTTTTTAAAGATGTATGAAGAAAGGGATTCCCCCTTTTTTTAAAAGGTTTTTCGTACAAAGATTTATCGTCCTGAATCCTTGTGGAAAAACATTCTAACTCTTTTTCATTCCTTGTTCCAACACTACTAGCAGTTTCAGATTCAAAATCGGAATGATATTCAGGAAATGGGCGCTTGGGAATTACGTGCAATGAATTACTTTTGGCATACTGAGATTAACCTTAAGGTGCACTTATCCAATAATAGCTAATTTTTATTAATTTTTTTAAAACATTGAACCAATTTTAACAAATTAATTAATGATTGTATTTTTTATCTCAACTTAAAAAGTTTCAATTTGAATTCTTTTTCCAATTTCCAGAATATGAACCTGATCGAAATTGATAATAAAAGGTTTAATTTCTCCTCTCACAACAATGAAACCAAAATGGAGCTTGTATTTTTCATAAATGGAGTGGGTGAAACAAAGCAGATTTGGGAGCCTCAGCTGAAGATTTTGAAGGGTAATAGTGCATTGAACCCAATTTATAGAAAAAAATGTGTGCTATTTTACTTTCGACTACATTGGCCATGGCAGAAGTGTAATCCTCGAAGAAGTTAACAATAGCATATGTTGCGATAATCAAGAATTTCTAGATTATTTTGAATTTAAAAGTTTCTGTGCAGACACCTTGAAGGTTTTTGATCACATAATAGATGATTATGATCAAAAGGTGAGAGTTTATATTGTTGCTCACTCTTATGGGTAAATTTTTTTCAAAAATTATAATAAAAGTTGTATGATGGCTCTGCACTTGGCCAGAGAGAGAAAGAAATTTGTCTCTAAGATCTTACTCTCTGCTCCAGGTAGTCCGTTTCCTCTTTTAATGGATAAGCCGAGTAATGTCATCTCTTCCTGGTATGATTCCATACTTAGGGAAACTATAATATTTTGGTGTAAACTACCATATTTCTTTTCTTTATTTTTGGTACCATTTTATCATGGTTTTTTAAAGAGGTAAGCTCTCTACATTCGTTCAAGGTTTTAGTTTATTCTTTTATACAAAACAATCAAATGTGGACTTGGCTCCGTTATCAGTTATCAGAGCTATATTGATCGGACAGAAGAATGAGAATAAAGATGAAAATTTTTTCCATCATATAAATCAACCAGTCATGGTTCTTCACGGCGAGTATGATAAACTGATATCCAAATGTGAGGATCAATATATGGTAAAAGTAATGCAACTTGAATATTTCATCAAGGTTATGAAACAAGCTAAACTAAGGGAAATTAAATCGGCAGGTCATTGCATGATGATTGACAATCCGGATCAGTTTAATGAAATTATGATGAAATTCTTCTTTTAATCGTTAAATGCCAAAAGATCAAGATAATTTCTATGAATAATATATCTTAATATATTCAACTATAGTATTTCTTATTTTGGTATCACTGCAAGAGGAGAGATGGCAGTAGTCTTGCATCCAGTGACGGCCATAGCACGGTGTCCAGAGCCAAGAACTTTCTTCAAATGCTAAATTACATTTTCGACATCAGATTTAGAGAATATATCGAGTTGAATTCTGTTAGACTTACATTATTGACTTCATCAAGAGTAATAGAGTCGATAATTTTAGAGATTTCATCAAATGAGTTAATTTTTCCATTCTCAAGGTTGTCGATGGCATTTTCGACAATGTTTAGATAAGGGTCCTCAACAATTTGACAATAGTTCATAAGGAACTGAGCCTTTCCTTTATCAAAGTCAGCTTGTGTAAGTCCCTTGGTGGCGATGTTCTTGAGGCTAGTAGCGATGGCATTTAATCGTGCATTAGTTGCCAAGCCACAAGTTCCCTTGAGTGAAACTCCAAATAGACTATGATTAGAGTGTATTTGATAGAGTGGCTGGGCAGAAACAAGACTCTCGTCAAAACCTTCAGCTCCACAAGTTTTGCCAAGAATCGAGTCTTTATGAGTTCCATATTGAACACGATTTTCACCTAGGGCAGAAGAAGCTATTCCCAAAGCGATCATTTGTGAGACACTTGAGCGACCAGAAGGTACATAGTATGCGAGTTTGACATTAACATGAGTTTGGTTGTTGATCTCTTTACGGACGTCGTCTATCAATAGAATTGAATGATAAGTGATATTATTTTTAAAAATATTTATAAATACGTACTTCCAATAAAAGTATGCTGTGGCTCAGATAATTTATTAGGGCT
Organism: Gyrodactylus bullatarudis; assembly: GCA_012064415.1. Classification (NCBI taxonomy): domain Eukaryota; kingdom Metazoa; phylum Platyhelminthes; class Monogenea; order Gyrodactylidea; family Gyrodactylidae; genus Gyrodactylus; species Gyrodactylus bullatarudis. The sequence continues at coordinate 13,765 of SSNU01000304.1, read as the reverse complement.
ATTCTTAATTTTAAGATTTTCCTTGAATTCCTTGATTAAGTCAAGAGAATTTAGATCATTACTAGCATTAAGCACACCAATTGACATATTTGAAGCACTGAACATGCTATCATGGAACTGAAATATGTCTTCATCAGTGTAGGCACCCAATTTGTCAATGGAAGAATATAGAGATCTTCCTAGTTTAGTGCCAGATGCATGAGCTCCAAATGCTGCTTCATGTAAGAGCTCTGAGCACAGTGTCTCACCATCTATACGTTGGAGGTACTCAATATCGTAGGCCATCAATTTCTTGGTGATTCTTTTGACTTCCCATGGTAAATAGGCGTTATCACTAGCCATAAAAGAGATAAGCTCACCAGCTCTTGGTAAGAGATTGGGAGCACAATCAATTGTGTAAATAATATGTTCTTTGGTACCGATGACACTGGAAAAAAATTAAGAATTATAATCTACTTAGCCTTTCCTCCGAGATATTCTAAATGACGGTTAAGATTAACAGCAGTAAATTCATCAGAAGCAAGTCCAAATGATCTTCTTATCAAGTGTGAAAGGCCCAGTTTGGTAAAATGTTCATATACAGGACCTCCACGAACGACAAGAGCTATCCTAGATGCACCAGTTGTAATATTAGGATTGTCAATAGAGCAAACTTTGATTCCCTCTTCCGAAACGTCAGCATGAACCTTAGAGGGAGTAACTCTAGCATTACTAGCAACTCCACGATTATAATTTGATAGCTTTGCGAGTTTGCATATCTTTGATGGCAATGTAATTGAGTTTACTTTATGCATATCTAAATATGTTTTAAACTAGTTGGGAAATTAAAACAACTGCCATTTTAGTGTTTTGATAATTCGTTTTAGCTAGGAGATTTTATAAAATTAACCAATCAAAATTTGAGACGTATAATTTGACTTACTTTTTCTTTTTTTGGTCAACAGGGTCAAAATGACACCTAAATATTCGATAATATTTATATTTCTTCTCCTGATTAGTTACGTGTTCTCCGTGGAGCTTTGTTCCGATTGTAAATTGCTCGTCAAAGCTTTGAATAGCTCAATTCATGATACAATGTCAAAATCTTTTACTGGTGGAGATGCAGAATACGAGAAGAAAAAACTCGTTTCCTACGAAATAAGCGAAACAAGACTTTTAGAGATTCTCGATTCAATCACAGAAACTAGCTCAACTGCTGTGAAAAATGTCTTGAGTCGAGTCGAAGAAAAAATTGAAGATTGGTGGGCAACAGTATTCTCAAAGTCTCCTAAAGAATTTTCTCTAAGCTTATTAGAAAATAAAATATGTTTTGATGACTTTTGTTGTCCGCCAGGTATGTTTGGTAAAAATTGTCAGCCTTGTGCTAAATGCAACTCAGTTGGTGGAAATTGTTCTGGGAATGGAACAAGAACGGGAAATGGATCTTGCCAATGTGAGTTTTCAAATCTTAAACTCTCACAGAACGTTTCAAATTATCTGTAGGATTTTGTTACCTATAATATGTATTTCTAGAATTTATATGAAAAGTGATCATTGAACAAAAACTTGCTCAAGTTGAAACTCTCAACTTGAGAGAAAACTGATTTTTACAAATTATTCCCATAACACGTGTATGTATTTGTGATTTATTATGCTCAGTAGGCAGTGATAAGCATTAGTAAACTATCGACTAATTTTATTGCTAATACACTTCAATAAATAAATTCAATTATTATAACTTGCATAAGAAAGGCCAACGAAGCATAGACAAACACTTTTTATAATCGAAATTTCGTTAAATTATCATCTATTTATATGATCACTTTACTTTGAAGTAGTTATAAAATAAAAATATCATTTAGAATTGAAATTTCAATGACGTTTATTTTATCTCACATAGATTTACGATAGATAACAGTCCTGTTATTATGATTATTGTACAAGTAAATTCATAAAGAGTACTTTGAACTTTGGATATCAACCCTTAAGTTGGAATTTGAATTAAAAATTTTGAAATGCTAACATTTTGTATCTTGAAATTTAGAATCTGTTTTACAGATCACTGTTAATCTATCTGTTATATTTTTTCGTGAATTATCTCACGCCAAACATCGGGCACCAAGAGAAGAATCTGATCTAATTAAAACAAATTTTTAAGAATTTAAAAAACTGATCAACCCTATCAAGACGATAAGAAAACCAATCGAGACAAAGACTCAAAATTATTATAAGACGATTTTAAAAGAGATTTTTACGTGGATCCTATGTAGTAAGGGTTGTTTTGGTCCCTTCTGAGAAAGTCGATTTTCGATTGAATTTCCCATCTACTTATAATTATGAATAGATAAAAACTTTGAGATTATTTAATATAAGCCAAATCTTTTAACTTTGCCCAGCCTTAATCTCATTTTGAAGATTATCGAAAACTAAGCATTTTTCCTATAAAACCTCACGTTTTCGAGTTTGTTCTGATATACAAAATCTTGATTGAAAATGACTATTTTTGAACGCGCGCCAAGATTCTTTCAATGAATTTTACTACGAGAAAGGACAAAATCAAGATTTTTGAATAGTTTTTGCTACGTTTTGAAAAAATATAGTAAAAATTGAGTCTTTTTTCACATTTTGAAAAAATATCCTAGGAAATAAGGTAAATTTTGATGATATCAGAACTTGAAAAAATTTTTTTTGACTTTCAAAAATGTTTTTTTCATGGTTTTTGATCAAGGCATAGAATATTGTTCAGGAAAATAAAATTTTGTATTACCCTACTATTTAACATTGTTGAGATTTATTCAGCTTAAATCATAAAATAGAACATGGTGGTATTGTTTAGACCTGCGTGATAACTGAGAATTCTCGATTTTGAATAATTGCCCTAATCTTACGAAAGGGTTAATTTGAAACGTTTAAACGCAAGTTAAAATATTTTGCTATTCATTAGATCTTTCAAGAGTTTTCAACATTTTTTGAGGGCCTAGAAATCAATTTTAATTAAAAATGAATATTAATTTGATTGAATTAAAACCCTAGGCAAATCTGGATATTTTGGCTCTGAATGTAACCAATGCCAAGAGGTTGGTTATTTTAAGAAAAGTCTTGCCGATGACCAGGAAACTGTCTGTGAAAAATGCCCGATATCTTGTCGAACGTGTAACGGTCCTTTGGAAACTAACTGTACAGAATGCATGCCTGGCTATAGTTTTGACGAGGAAACTAAAACTTGCTTAGACATTGATGAATGTAAAGAGGAAACTCATTGTGAAGATGATGGAGTGTTTTGTGAAAACAAACCCGGCAGTTTCAGATGTTCACAATGTCATGTTTCATGTACAAAATGTACTGGAGGCAAGGAAAGTGATTGTTTAGAATGTAATACTGGGTTTGAGTTGAAAGATTCCACTTGTACCGACATAGACGAGTGTGAATTACATAAAGATCTGTGTTCCCAGGAAAACGAAGAATGCAGAAACATGCCAGGTTCCTATGAGTGCACTTGTAAAGATGGATTCATCAAGAATGATTCTGGCTCATGTATCATCAAGGGTTAGTTGAATTATTTAATAAAAAACGGCTTTTCTAATTATTTTCCTTTCTTTCAGACAGCAAAAAAGAAGAATTGTAGAATTTTTTTAAAGAAATAATAATATATCTATTTTTAAATAAACCTTGGGAGTTTTCTTTTAAAAATAATGTAAAATTGAAGAAGTTTATATGATTAAAGCTACAAATTTGTTTAAACAAGCATAGTCGTGAAAAAACAATTAAATTTGGTACAGTTGGGTGTGAAAAAATTGATTTTCAACACTTTTAATGTCTAAAATTCTATCTCATAGTTTTGTTATTTTTTTATGAATAGAAATAAAAAATACAAACTGAAGGGGAAAAGTATTTGCTACGACCCACTTTGAGCTACGATCCATAGATTTTGAGCCATGTTCAAGTACAATTTTTCTCTTCAAGGATTCTTTAGGAAAAATTTCTTACTGCTTTCGGTAATCCCGATATGGAACTGTAGAATTTCATTTAATTTTTCCTTTGAAAAATACTTTTTCTTCACACCGAGTATTCCAACTTCAAAACCTAGTTATGAGCAGTAAAGTTAATCGTAAAATTTTTATTTCAAAAAGGAATACGTATATTTTGTGAGCAGAAGAGAATAACCAAACTAGTGTGATTGTTAAAAAAGTTGATTTTTTTAGAAATAAAATCTATATTGAAGAAAATAAAGGTATATAAAATAATAATAGAATATTAAGCAAATATTAGATCTTGCGTTGGTTTAAAGTCACGGAAGTAACATGAATCATAAATGAGTTTTTTGATTGCAATTGAATTGGTGTTGGCAGTTGATCTGTAAAATTAAATCGAAAATTACCTAGTTACTTCTACTTAATGAAGATCAGCATATAGGAGAGGTTAGATCGGATATGTTTCGTAACACTATGGAGTTGAGGTTGTCACAATTTGACAACTCATATTTCTCATCAAGTTTTTATAAACAGTTATAAATAGTTATTTTCATTAGTAGTATTTCTTATTTTATGGGATCGTTCAATTTTAATTGAAGATACAGAGAATCATTTTATAATGAATGCATAACGGCGGACCCATAAAGGATTGAGGCCAGACGCCGGGATGCGAGCATTGTATGAATTAAGTTCAGGAAAAATAGAATAAAGAAATCTACTTTGGTCGATTCTCCTGGCTTGGTCATTGGTCAAGTTTATTAATAAGGATGAGATATAGTCAAAGTGTGTGAGCACTAATGACTTAATTCTTAAAGATAATGATGATTTGGAAAATTTGATGATTTGCGGCAAAAATGAAAAAAATGTACTATCGATTACAAAAAATATTTTATTTTTCCTTTTTCTGATTTGACCTAACTTCTCTTGGATGTAGTATATTCAAATCTTGATGCTTTTTGTTGGATTTCTTGTTTGAATTCTCAAACATTTTCTCATTGGAGTTATCTGTAATATATGTTTGAACGTTGGACAAGTTTAGAAATAAATGTAACAAGTTACATTACAATGATTGTAACATGAGGGAATTATATGTCTGGAGGGATGATGGATTTGAAGATTCAAAATGCTCATTTGATCGTATTGGAAGGAAATGCTTTGCTTTTGTCATCTTTTCGCTAGGAAATAAAATACAATCACTTTAAAATTCAATAAAATTATTATGTCTACATTGTATCAGGAGTTTTTTAAAATACAGTCGATCAGCAAGGGGTCTTTACTAATAATAATTAGTGATTAATCTCTTATTCGTCTTGTCTTCAAATCCTCAAAATGAGTTCCAACTCACCACCAGAAACAGTATAATATATCCTTTCACTTACGGTATCAATGGTTAGGAAAATTTCCTGAACAGTATCATTTCAGGTTATTTTTTCAAAAAAATCTATCATACTATACTAATATTTTCCAAGCTAAACTGAGCAATTTTAACATCAGATATTTTTGTAGAAATAAAAATCCAATAAAGCTCTTTACAAACATAGTGTAAAGATTGAAAAATTCAATCAGCAAAAAAATAAACTTTATGATACTCAGCGGAACAATGTAGGAAATTTTCCTAATTTCCGTTAGATTGCTTTTTTAGAAATTTTAACAACTTATCAGCATTTTTCATCCATAATGTTTTGTTTTCCAGTCTACTTGATGAGAAATATTTTGTATTTTGTAAAATTTGATGATAAAAGCTCAAATTTTAAATCCCTAATTTGAAAGGTCTTGAAAATAGCCCTATTACAGAGCATACAAAATTCATGTAGCTGTGAAAATATCCAACTATCTGCAGGTTCACATTTTGGGCTTGAATTTAAAGTTTAATTCGTCCAGAAATCAACAAAACTAATCAAGTTACAAATATAAAAAAATGATATAATAAAATATTAAACTCTCAAGGATCTCCCCCAGTAACAGTTACATGCGTTTCATTTTAAAAATTCTCCAAAAAATAGTCAACGAGATTTTCTTGGTCAATCAATTAATGTATCATATTTCATTTAAGAAAGAATATTTTTTATAGTAATCCCATTGAATATACAACTGTACACAATTGTATATATATTGCAATATATGAACTGCTTTCATTATCTAATTTGTATTGTATAAATTTGTAATTATGAAATATACATCTGTATATTGTTAATGAAAATAAGATGATCACAAGAGGATTATTACAACAAGGGACAAGGATCAGTTTCAATCATGTAGACTGTAGAAATAGAATGAAAATCCTTCGGACCGAAAACATCCTCTCATGTTTATAATCGACTCTTATATAACACCATAAGATGCTATTGAATTTTTTTGGCAAAAAAGGCCGATTACGAAAATAGAAAGAAAAATTGACATTCTGAGTGTGGTTGAGATTAAATCTGAAATGTCCATAAAACTCAAACAAAAGGCTATGCTGAACGTGCCAACGGGCTACATATAGTAAGGTCGGCAAAAAGCTGATGCTGACGTCAGCCGATCAGCTGATGAACTGATTTTTGATTTTATTGGGCAAATTTAGAAATAAATCTTATTCTTGATGAAAAATGACTACAATTCAAGTATGCAATCGCCGGAATCTATCTGCTAAAGCTTCAAAGATAGCCAATTTTTGGATCAAAATATGACATAATTTTTGATCGATAACTCTTGAACCAAAATTTAATTAAAATTCGTAATCAGTAGAGCCTCAAAAAATAATGCCTAAAAATAGTTTTTTAAGGTCTATTATTTTTCGGTTTTTTAATTTTTTACTCTATCGCGAATTTACAAAAAATGTCTAACAAGAACTACTTACAAATAAACCGAATAAAAACTCGAGATGTTTTCAGAATCATCAGAGTTATTTTTGAACTTAGCAAATCGTTCAGCAATGAAAATCATCTCTCTACCTCAAAAAATGAGGATCGTGTTCATTGATATGGATGAAATATAATTCCATATTAAAGTATTATTTTAATACGTTATCTTCAAAATCATACATTTTAAGACCTTATAACTTTGAACCCTGATGATATAGGAGAAAAAATTATAGTTTTAAATGATCCTCATAACAGAGGGGAGTAGCTGGTTAAAATAAGCATTGTAATACTTTTTGAGGCTAATAGTGATCAGCGTATTCTCAAACCATAAGACAGACAGGAGATTGAATGTGAGTCACAAAAATATTGGGTTAACTCAATAAGATGTAGCTTAGTTCAGCTGTATATATTTAATAGTCTGAAATAAATTTTTTCTTGATGACTTTAATAACATGGTAGGTCATCTATAGACAACCCCTGGATAGACTCACGTTGTTCCTTGTAATGGATTGTTTGGTATTTGTCTGTGATAGACATCGGAATATTTTGAGGAAACTTCTACGATATCGCTTACTGTAGAAGAAATATATCCATGGGTTAACGCATGAGTTTAACGACCCCAAAAATTGACAGATTGGAATCAATGTTGGGAGTGGGTCAATTGTGATAAATTTGTAAACAGCCAGAGTTATCATCAATGGTGACCATAACAATGTAAATAGTACAACAACTATGGCGAGCATTTTGACAATTTTATAAGTTTGATTTCGATTAACACCACCACTGCACATTAAAATCATTTGCTTCGATTTTGTACTTGAATCACTATAAAATATATTGATTACAAATATGGAATCGTCTCGTTTGAGAGAGAACAAACATTTGGCAGCCATATTAATTAAATGGCTAAATTTAGATTCGGAATAAGCATTTCTTGATTATTATCAAATTATGCATCTATTCTATGCATCATATTGAAGTATTCTGAATATCTTGATTATTAAAAATGAGTTTGTATCTTTTAACAAAAAGAAAATTACCAAGATCTGCACTTGATAAATTAATTTTTATCCATTTGAGCTCTAAATTTGAAAAACCTGTACAATTTATTCTCTAATAATAACCAACTCGATAAAAATTGATTGACCCTCTACTATAAAGTAGAAATATTAAAATACAATGAAATTAAGTATGAGTATCTTCACTTCTGGGGTGAACCAAAAATGAAGATTTGTTCAAGTCTATGTGAAGTGTATTATACACAGTATATATTGTACATATACCCATACATCATCTATATGAGATACACTTAAGGTATATTTGGAGGCTGAAATAGCTTTTATTGAAGAAAACCTACAAATAGAAACGACCCAGATTGATCCAGATATCCCAGATATATTCTTTTTATCAATTAGCATCATCTTCTCTCTGAAATCTTTATTGATTTGAAATCGAAAGGGTGATCGAAAGATGTTCTATAGAATCCTGATTAGACAAGGAAGCCGAATATTAGCATTAATGTTTTGTAAGAGAAACAAGGGGTTGGGAGTTCCATCTTTCATTCAGAATCAATCAGAATATTTCTGATGAAGTTCGATAATATTATCGTTAAAAAAAATAAAGTGATTTATATAAGCTAGATAATACGAAGATTGGAATTTATAGGTTTTACAAAACTCATTTTTTTCATCAAGAAAATCGAATTTGATCCAGATCATAAGGCCCACTTTCAAAATATGGAGAAAAAATTCTGAAAATTTAATATGAAATCAATTTTTAAGAAATTTATTGCATATTTCAAATCAAGAGTTAGCGACAAATTCCCATTTTTTGAACTTTGAGATGAAATTTTTGAATGAACCGTCAATTAAAACTGATCTTGGATCATCCTTAGTTTATTAATATAGACTTCTCAACGACTATTTATGTTTTCCTTGTCTAATGATGATTCTGATGATCCCTTTCACACTTTGAATTCAACAAAAACTCTACGTAAGAGACCATTTTTCATAGATCTTTGATAATCGAAATTTCAAGTGGTGAAAATTATCAAGAAATCGAAATACTGCTCCCAAACGATAATGAGGTGAATCATTATATCAAGCTTAGTATACTTGACTGTTTTGTCTAACTCTGAGGCTGAAAAATATCTTCTGGTCACTTTTTCACTTTCAAATCAATAAAAAAATTTAAACTCAAAGTTCAGAGAAGAGGATTTTGGCATCGTGTCTGGACTTAAAATCTTAAACATAATCGAATTTCTTATGAAGAAATTGGGATTTCTCTAAATATCATTGGATCCTAACTTCATATCGACTAACTAAAAACAATTAAGTTGATAAAAAATTTCACATTTTCAAAACTGTTTTTATTATAAAATCGTTGAGCAAAAAAAAAGATAATTTAAAATATCTTAAGTCAATCGTATTGAAATGTGCAAGAGTAGGAATTATGCTACGTCAAGTTAGAAAAATATACTTTTCTTCATTAGAAACTTGAGTTTAAAAAATAAAAGTTTATAAATTTTCATATTATGATTGTTTGCTTGATGATAGTATGAGAGGAGAAATTTAATGGTTCATTCCAAAAATTTTTTTCCACGAAATTGCGATCGAAACCAAAGGTCGCATTTTCTTACTGACTTTACCAAGATAAAATTCTAGATGGGTAATATCTCAACATTCAAAAAGAGTAAGGCGCACTAATGTCCGATGAAAATCAATGAATGAAAATGCTTTTTAATTTTACGAACTTTTAACAAAAAATTCCTCTTTGATCGAAAAATTCTGAATTACAAATCGTCATGGGAATTTGAAAGGGTATTAGAAAAGTTGAATAAAGCGCAAGGTTTTGCTGTAAACTCTCAGATTATTTATATAAAATAATTTCAAATTCTACCACACAGAAAATTCAAACTTTGCACTCCACAAACTTTTAGTTATTCTGAAATACATATTCAATAGGATCCTGAATATACTTCTACGTGTGAATAAATAATATCATTATGAGAGTTAACTAGAAATATTTCATTCTAGGTGCTTAGGTAAAATATCCCACAGGAACGTCTTATTTGGTAATAGATTAGCCCATGTCGCTGAATGTTACAGCTTACTAATGGATCCCACCGAGATTGGTACGAAAGAAACTCACAAAGCATTTAAAAATAATCTTAGTATACATATATGGTAGACATACACGCGCGTTTCATCCTCTTTTGGACTCGTCATTATGCCATAACCTGGTATTTGAACCTAATGCCTAATCCATTACTAAATAAGACGTTCCTGTGGGATATATTACCTAAGCACCTAGAATGAAATATTTCTAGTTAACCTTTGTAAGTATAGGTGCTGCACTATTCATTAAAGAAGGAAAGCGTTTCTCTACTAACTATGTTTTCATTTTACATGTTAGGAAAACCTATTTTTGACATCAGTTCAGAAAGAAAAGACAACAACATGTAATGTAAATCAAGTGAAACTTGAAGGACTTGCCTGTATTTTGAACTGAAATCCCACGGAATATTGAGAATGCTGGATTTCTTATTTGATTTCTGGGAAATTGTAGGAACATTCTGATCTTGGTTAAGAATATTGTTCTCAGTTTTTATTGCTTTGGTACGCTTGTAAATGTTCAGAGCCAGGAAAAAGTAGCAAAATGCAATGAAACTAAGTGGTCCGAAGAATATAAAGAAAAATATAACAATGAAAAAGTATGCAACTTCGTATTGATCCTTTGGCCAGCTCTCATTGCAGCTATGCTCAGAATCTGAAAACTTGAAATTGTGCGGCCATGGAGAACTAACACCCATCGATAACAACCATATAACCGCAATGATTATCTTAGCCCGATATGAGTTGATAAACCTTTTCAATGGCTTACAAATAGCTAAATATCTAAATGAAAATATTATTTATTTACATTATAGGATTTGAAAATAATCAAGAGTCTAAATTATGGATCAAGAAGTGAACCTAATTGACATGAAGATGAGAATTTACCAGTTTTACAAAAAACTTGATCTTTTTCCCAATAGCCAAGAAAAAACATGTTTTTTGAATCATTCGATCGAATGAGCCCATGATATAGAAATATTGCTGAAAAAAAATTGAATCAGGCTATTTTACGAGTTTCGAAAATGCCGTAATTTTTCCATCGAGATTTAGAGCATTCTGATACTGGTACGGATCAAAATTAGACTAAGGACCTAAATTTGGCCAATGAAGTTTAAAGAAATGCGTCATCATTATGGAAATTCGATTAGTCTGAATTTTTCAATTATCACGAAGGGGAATATTTTTAAGTCTACCTTTTTTCTTGAAAATCTTGAGTTTCTCTAAACCTCTATGGCCAAATTTGGATTCTTCGTCTAATCTTGATCAGTATCAGAATCTTCATGCTACATAGAAAATTAGCAATTAGAAGATGATCAAAAGAGTTTATTTTTTTCAGACATTTTATTCGATGTATTTTTATTTTGAATTACCTGTCCAATGCAATAACTGCCAGAGTATAAGAAGATGCACTGATTGTGGTCGCATGTAGAAATGGTATCAGAGAACATATAGTTGCTCCCCATGGATATCCTGAAAATAATTTGAATTGAATTAAATTTTACTTCGAAGAAAACACAGAACTTGATTAATTTTCAAAAAATAGTGATAATTTTTCCCAAAAAAGTTGTATTCTATCTATCATTCAGAATTAAATTTCTCATCCATTGATGTGATAAACCACGATGGGTAAGTTTTGTTTTATTCAATAAAGAAAAACTGAAAGACTGTTGAAGATTAAACTGATCCTTATATTGGATAGATATTGTTGAATTTTTTTCAAAAAGCATTTCACTAGTGTTCACGATATACCGAGATGATTTGATTTCAAAGGATCTTAAATTATTGAAAAATTAATTATCTTATTTTAATTATAATTAAAAATAAATATCGATGAAAAATATCTTCTTCAATTTTTTCTCGAAATCTGGGAATCACTCCTAGTTCTAATGATAGATAACACTTGAGCATTTCTTTTCTTCTAAAGGAATTTCTCAAGCTTTTCTCGATGAATTAGGGAATTTATGACTTTTACAAAATTTTTCTGACGATATTTTTTGAAACTGAAGCCGGTTCTTGTTGAATTCAAATTGGGAAAGAGATCATCGTTATTAGACAAGGAAAACATAAATAGTCGATGAAAAGTCTAAAGTTGGTTGATATGAAGCTGGGAATCTATGAATTTTACAGAAATCTTGATTTTTTCATCAAAAATTTGAATTTGTTTTTTTGAACGATAATAATATCGAACTTCACCGAGAATATTCTGATTGATTCTGAAGGAAAGATAAAACTCCCAACCCCTTGTTTCCCAAATGAGATATAAAATCATTTCCACCAAAGAAAGTGCTCAAAAATTCGCATTGTGATAGTATTTATCCGGGGTAAAGTCTGAAGAGACCCGGCGAAATATAACGTTTATCACTAAAATATTCGTTTTCTCTAAGTTTAGAAAGAAAATTTTTGTTGAACCGTAAAAAAAGTAATTCTAATTTCTTCTTTAAGAGTATTAGTTTTAATAGTCTGATTAAATTTTAATAAAAGAATAAGTACAATTGTAAAAATATGTATGAAATAAATTTTACGCTCATGATATTCTGGAGATTATTCGAGTGAATATTTTATTATCTTTTAAAACGTAGTCTCACTCAAAATGATCTATTTTCTAAGCTCGGAGTTATTCATTAGAAATATTTGGAAAGATGCTCATTAGAGTAGGCAAAACTTTTCCCAGCCTTAATCTCATTTTAAAAATAATTGGAAATTGAGCATTTTTCCTATAAAACTATACGTTTTCGAGTTTGTTAAAATATACAAAATCTCAATTAAAAATGCCAATTTTTGAACACGCGCCATTTTTTTCAATGAATTTTACTACAAGGACAAAATTAAGCTTTTTGAATAGTTTTTGCATTATTCTAAATAAAAATAGGACTTATTGAAAAAATTGAGTCTTTTTTCACATGTTGAAAGAATTTCCTAGGAAATTAGGCAATTTTAATGAGTTTAGGAAAAATGGGATTTTTGTATATAAAAACATGAAAAATTTTCATTCTGACTTTCAAAAATATATTTTTCATGGGCATAGAATATTGTTCGGGAAAATAAAATTTTGTATTACTCTAATGCTCATATAAAATTTGGTTTTCTTCAGGTGATCATCTGATCAAGTCGATCTATTTAATTTGAATTTAAGGGTGTTGTATTCACTACGGTAAAATCTCAAAACGATTCTCATTGGTTGTTGAAGACTCAAATATCACTGGTGAAAAGAAAAAGTATCATTAGAAAAAAATTAATAAATCATATAACTGAAATGAAGTTAATTTTCGAAAAATAAGAATTCTCTCAACCGAAAGTTTGGAAGAAGATTAAGTTTTAGTATTTTTACTTATTTATTAATGAAATTTTGATTACAATTCCCACGGAGCTTTCAGTCTCTGGGGAATTTGATTGAATTTTGTTTTCATTCACTTTCATTCCTTGCCTACTTTAAGATATCTTTTTATTTTATCTATTCAACTAATGGACTATTCAGATTTTTATAAGACCTGTGTGATATTTGAGATGAAAATTTCTAGATACAGTTGTGCCCTAGTTTTGGTGTATGAGAAATCTCACACCCCAATTTTCCTAGATCTACTTATAGGGATCTGCTATTCAAAACGTAAACAATGACATATGATATGATATGTTTTATCTCATTTCATATACAGGTATTAAATGAATAATCACTGTATCTCATGCTATAATTACACAGAGGGTCATGAAAAATTCAAAATTGCGGTAAATAGTAAAATAAAACTGATTCTGGTGTAAAATTTTGCGCTGATCCCGAATCTGTGCTCAGATCTGTAAAATTCACTATAATTTCTGAGATAATTGGAAAAAACGATATTTCCCAAAATTCCAAATTTCC